>PITA01020582.1:0-25419 GCA_004023965.1 Spilogale gracilis | reverse complement strand
CCAGATCCTCACATCCCTCAGAACCGAAGGGATCAAGGGGCTACCTCTGTTTCGGTCGGGGCAAATCATAAATAATGATCATAAGAAATGCTGTTGACCTGGGGTAGTTGTTGCCTATCAAGGGTCACGCTGCATGTTTTATTTTGATCTTAAATTATTTATCTATCTATCTATCTATCTATCTATCTATCTATCTATTTATTTATTCATGCATTTATGTATGTATGTATGTATGTATGTATATAAGTAATCTCTGCACTCAACATGAGGCTTGAACTCTGGACCCAGAGATCAGGAGTCACATGTTCTCCAAGCCAGGCGTCCCCACTCTACATGTTTTATCTCATTTAATGCCCAGGGCCACTCTGTGAAGTTTCTATTGTTATTTTTAGAGATCGGGGAAATGGGACGGAGAGAGGTCATGCCATTTGCCTAAAGCCACCTGGTTAAATAATAATAAAAATAGATCAAGCACAGTAATCCTGTCTGTCACGCATGGAGTGACTACTCTGTGCCCGTGCTTTGTGTTACCTCATTTGATCCTCCAAGTACTCTCCGAGATGAACATTACTATTCTCATCCAGAAGAAAAGAAAGTCTGACAGTATTAATAAGCTTTCTCAAGGTGACAATGACTGGTAAGTGGCAGAGCTGGGATTCAAAAGCAAGCAGACCTTCTGCTCCAAACTGGGTTCCCAACCACCTCCTAGTATAGCCTCTTGGGGCTGGGGCCTGGAGTCCCCAGGGGCAGCCCCATCCTCCTTATCCTTGTCCTTGCCTCCCTGGGGCACTGGGGAAGCCAGAGAGCATAACTGGGTGTCCCACTGTCAGATCCCAGACCTCACAGAAATCCTTGGTGTGTCCTGGAAACTTCCAGATGGGGAACTCAAGGCCTCCTGGGGCAACGTGGAGAAATGGAGGAGCCAAGAACTTTACCTCCAACCAGCTGCCTGCCCAGGACTCTTTCATGGAGGTGGCCCCCTACACGTGGAGACTGTCCCATGTGAGAATGCTCCAGAAGGCTTTGTGGAGGAGGTGATATTTGGGTTGATGAGAAGGGAATAAGGTTTATGTAGAAGGAGCAGGCCAATGTACCAGTCAAAATTCTCCAGAGAAACAGAACCAATAGGATGTATATACACATACATACATATATATGATTCATATATATGAGAATGAGGGAGGGAAAGATCAAAATCCAAATTTTAAGGAATTGGCTCAAGTGATTGTGGGGCCTGGCAAACCTGAAGTCTTTTTTTTTTTTTTTTTTAAAGATTTTATTTATTTATTTATTTGACAGAGAGAAACACAGTCAGAGAGGGAACACAAGCAGCGGGAGTGAGAGAGGGAGAAGCAGGCTTCCCGCCGAGCAGGGAGCCCGATGTGGGGCTCGATCCCGGGTCTCCAGGATCATGACCTGAGCTGAAGGCAGTCGCTTAACCAACTGTGCCACCCAGGCGCCCCAAACCTGAAGTCTTTAAGGGAGACCAGCAGCCTGGAAACTCAGGGAAGGGTCCATGTTGCAGTCTTGAGTATGAAAGCTAGAAACGTAAGCAGAATTTCTCTGTTGTAGTCTGGAGACAGAATTCCCTTTTATCCGGGAAACACAATCTTTCCACCTAAGGTCTTCAAATGATGGACAAGGCCCACCCACATGATGGAGAGTGATCTGCTTTACTCAAAGTCTACTGACTTAAATGTTAATCACATCTAAAAAATACCTTCCTGGCAATATCAAGGCTGGTGTTCGACCAAGCAAGTGGACACCAGAGACTAGCCAATTTGACACATAAAAGTATCCACCACGAAGGGCAAATATTTGTGTGACTCCTTTTATAGGAGGGACCTAGGAGAGTCAAATTCACAGAGATAGAAAGTGGAATGGTGGTTACCACAGGCTGAGGGGAGAGAGGAATGAGCAGTTAGCATTCGATGGGTGCAGAGTTTCAGTTTGGGATGATGAAAAGTTCTGGAGATGGATGGTGGTTTGCACTGAAATGTGAATGTATGTAAAGTCACTTCACTGTACCCTTAAAAATGGTTAAAATGGTAAATTTTATGTTACGTGTATTTTACCACAATAAAAAAATAGCCATCACAAGCACCAAAGGCCCAGACTGGAAAGGGTGATGGGGAGGGAAGGCCCCATGGAAAGGATGTTAACTCATTCAGCTGCTCATCCACCAGATATTGTACATTGTTTACAGATGCCAGGGCCATGTGAGGTCTGAGGAGACAGTGGGCAATGACAGGGTTAACTCAGAGTCTTTATCTCATCTTGTGATTGCAAAGAGCCCAGGAGGGAAGAGTAGCCATATCCCGTTTTATAGATGAGCAGGCTGAGGGGCCTATGATTTGATCAAGGTCAGACCATAACCCAGTGGCAGAGTGAGGCCTGAGATCCAAGTCTGTCCAATGACCAAGTCATCTGTGGAGAATACTGGCTGGAAAGAATACATAAAATAATTTTTGCCCCCAAAAGTTTGGGGATGAAATAAAGGAGAAAGAGGGAGTGGTAGCCTGAAGGAGAAAAAGAATTGGGGTGGGCCTCCTTTTGGAAAATGGGGAAGACTTGAGAATGTTTGTGGATGTGGGAGGATGAACCATGAGAGAGGGGGAGAAAGGTCACGGTGAGTGGCTGAGGGACACATTTGGGGGCGCAAAATGGTGGCACACAGAAGAAGCAGAAACTCTTGAAGAAAGGGGAAGGGCAGCAGCAGAAGCAGAGTTGAGGAGAGGGGGCCCAAGGATGGGGTGCAGGAGGAGCAAGGTAGGGGCATGCGTTCTTGAATCAGAGGGATACAGTCACAGCTCTTGCTTGTTAACCTTGTAGCCTTGAGCAAGTAACCTAAGCACCCCAGACGTCAGTTCCATCCCTCATTCAGCGGGGATGGTAATAGGTCATGAGTTATTTTGATTATTAGTTAAGGTATGGATGGGACGTGCCTATCCACAGTGGGTACCTGGGTCAACAGGAGAGGAGGAATAGGATGTGCAGGCAGCTGAGACAGCCCAGCTGAAGTGCTGAGAACATTCCAGTCAGCCCAGAGTGCCTCCTTCCCCCTATTGGCTGCCTAGGAGCCACGTGGGAGTGAGCAGGCTTAGCCAGGATGGAGGTAGGCCAGAAAAGTATTTCCTCTTATTGTGTTTGTGATCCCCTGAGACCACAGCACTTGGCCCTGCCCAGGATGGACCCGGGGTAAGAGCAACTGTAGCCCCAAGGAAGGACATCCCATGGGCCACATGACTGGTACATAATAGGTACCTGAGGTGGAACGGATGAAACATTTGGGTCGGCTGCTGTGTAGCTGTATGACCCTGGGCAAGTCTCTTAGCTTTCCTGAGCCTCAGTTTCCTCATTCATCAAAGTGGGGTTTACAACCCTAGCCCCAAACTCTTAACAGTTGATATCTCAGAGTAGAGAGGAGAGTGAGACACTCATGGGGAGAACTGCATTCTCATGGTGGAACCAATGAAAGAAAATATAAGCATATCATTTACAGAGCACTTTTTCAACTTTTGCAAAGAGGTTCACGTATTTCCAAGATTGGACCTCACCCTTCCTTCTTACTAGATCCTTCAACTCATTCAACAGATATTTACAAGAGGCTGTGTGCCAGGCCATGTTGTAGGTGCTGCTGACAGAGGAGTGAGCACAGCAAACATCTACCACCATGGAGCTTACACTTGATGGGAGGGAACAAACATGCCACCCATGTCTACCATGCTCGGGAGTGATAACCACTGTAAAAAGCATGTGGGGGGGCACCTGGGTGACTCAGTTATTAAGCGGTTCCCTTCAACTCAGGTCATGATCCCAGGGTCCTGTGATCGAGCCCTGCATTAGGCTTCCTGCTCAGTGGGAAGCCTGCTTCTCCCCCTCTCACTCCCCCTGCTTGTGTTCTCTCTCTCTGTCAAATAATAAATAAAATCTTCAAAAATATGTATATAGGAGAGGGGCGCCTGGGTAGCTCAATCAGTTAAGTGTCTGATTCTTGATTTTTGGCTCAGGTCTGGATCTCAGAGTCAAGGTCATGAGTTTGGGCCTGGGGTTGGGCTCCATGCTGGGTGTGGATCCCACTTAAAAATAAATAAATAGGGGCGCCAGGGTGGCTCAGAGGGTTAAGCCTCTGCCTTCAGCTCAGGTCATGATCCCAGGATCCTGGGATTGAGCCCCACGTCAGGCTCTCTGCTCAGTAGGAAGCCAGCTTCCAGCCTCTTTCTCTGTCTGCCTCTGCCTATTTGTGATTTCTCTCTCTGTCAAATAAGTCAATAAAATGCTTTTTTAAAAATAAAATATATATAAAGGCAAAAGAAGTCAAAGAGGGTTTTATTTTAGATTGGGTGGTCAGGAAAGGCTTCCCTGAGAAAGTATCATTTGACCAGAGCCTTAAATGAAATGAGAGCTAAGTCAAAGGAATATCTCGGAGAATAATACAGGCAGAAGGAATCCCAAGGACCAAGGCCCTGAGGTGGGAACTCATGAGGCAACCAACATTCTCACACCTGACCTTCAACTACACTCTCATCCATGCATCCATGCATCCATCCCTCCCTCCCTCCCTCCATCCATCCCTCTATCTCTCCATCCTTCCATCTCTCCATCCATCCATCCTTCCATCTCTCCATCCATCCATCCTTCCATCTCTCCATCCATCCATCCTTCCATCTATCCGTCTCTCCATCCATCCATCCATTGACCCAACCACCCAACACATGCTGGAAATCTCTTGAGATTCATCATTGGGAGGCATGGAGAAGACTTGATAAATAATTAGATACCATCTCAAATGATACGGAGATGAGAACCAAAGGGGAGACAGGTGCAAACAGTTAGTGCATGGGATGGCAGTTGATGGCATGTTCTCCATCACTCACAGTGTACTTTTGCTAAGGAATATCTCGTGTTTCTTCATCTTCATAGTTTTAGGAAACCTTGGGTTTCACAGCTCAGTTTCTAGCCACCTTCTCCATGAGGTTTCTGGTCCTTTCTCTTTAAATTTACTACCCCTTCTGGTTGGAACCTTCATCCTGCACTATTATGCTCCAACTTCTTTGGACTTCTTTGTAAATTTGAGACTCCACCACTGGCTCATGAACTCCTTAAAATCAGAGTAAATACAGACAACAAGAGTATTAGCCTACCATTTATTGAATGCTTAACTACATGCTTAACATTGTGCCAAGCATATTTTAAATACATTGTCTTATTACTAAAGACACACTTAACGGGGACCTGCTGTCCTATGACGGAGGTTCTGTCTTATGCCCATTTTATAGATAAGGAACCTGAGGCACAGAGTTCAGTGATTGTCCATGTCATAAGCTAGTAAGTGGCACAGCTGAGACCTAAGTCTTGGCCTCTCCAACTGCGAAGCCCATCTCTTGAATGCTTCTCCCCTTCCTGTTTAGTCAGACCCTAGCCTATACCGCCATCCCAGCAGGTGCACTGAGTAAACAGAGGGTAACGGTGAATTGAAGTTCACAGCTCTGGGGCAGACTGCCTAGTTTGAATCACATCCTCATTACTGGCACTCAAGTTTTGTGACCTTGGCCCTGGTCAAGTCAATTAACCTGTCTGTATTTTAGTGGCCTCATCTGCAAGGTGGGGGACTCAAAGGTTTATTGTGGAGTAAAATGAGTAAAAAAAGGTGAATTGGTGCCCAGCACAGGGTATGCAATCCATGAAAGTTAGCCACTCGTTTTATGTAAAAAAAATGGCGACCTCAATTCCCTTACAGTTTGGCTCTTGGTTCTTTCACAATTTGCCCATTGTACTTCCTCATTCTTACTTTATACTTATGATTGAGACTGTCCTGAAAAGTACCAATATTTTTGCCTGTCGAAGCTTTAAACTCTGCCAGGGGTCTGCAAGAAGAAGGGCAGATTGCAGCACGGACGGATGTAGAGGGCCTCACCCTGGGCGGCGGGGGGGTGGAGGGGTGGGGGTGGGTAGAGCAGTGGGTCCCGTCATCCGCCCTCATGGGACTGGCAGACAGGCCGGTGAGCCCGGCGGCACTTATCTGCCCTCCCCAGGGGCCCGCGTTAGTCAGGCCCTCGGACCTTCCAGGGCCTCCCTGTAAATCACCCCGGATGATTTATACAGAGACGCTCAGTCCACTAATCCAGTAAACAGGATAAGCAGGGCCCAGCCGGATTTATGGGCTGCCAGAAGGGCCTTACTGTGGGAGATGTGCACACTGTGACCCTTCTCCTGACCTCTGGACTGCAGTACCCTAATGGGCAGGGGTCAAGGCACCGAGTTTCAGGCCTCACTCTGCTCCCCTGGCTGCTGATGGTGATGTTGGGTTGGTCCGTTTTCCTTCATCGGGTTCCATGTCCCACAGGCCCAGGGGTTCACTGGGCAGCTGGCAGACGGTCAGCTCATGGGGAAGCTGAGTGGATTATAAATTGGTCCCTGATGTTCTGTGATGGGGACAAAGGCCCTGAGGTGCAGCGATGGGGCCTTCAGGCGCCAGAGCCAGGCTGCCCTGCACTCAAAACCTGGCTCCATCTAATAATCCCTAACTGTGTGATTCTCTGAGCCGTGGTTGTGTAAAATGACGATATTAGTACATTTTTCATGGAGTTGTTTTTATAATGATAGTATAAGAGAAGGCGTATAAAGTGCTCACATAGCATCTGGCACCTAGTGAGGGACCCATAAGAATTGGCAGGTCAGAGTTATTTCACAGATAATGGCACTGGGGGTGTATCACAGAGATTCTCAACTGGAGCAGGGGGCTGCCCAAGGCTGTGTTGCAGCTTTATCGTGGAACTAGAAGGAACTAGAAGGAGCTAGAAGGAAACTGAGTTCTCCATGGGCTAGCAAATGAGTAATTATGAGGGTTTGGCAGAAGGTAGTATGACAGACTAAATATTCACATAGCAGCATGGATGGATCTTGAAAATAAAGTGGAAAGAGATAAAGCAAAGAAATAGTAACACACACACACACACACACACAGATACGGTGCAACAAAATCTCAATAGTATTTTTTGTAGAAATAGAAAAGTTCACCCTAAAATCCATATCTAACTTCAAAAGGCCCCAAATAGACCAAAAAAAAAAAAAAACCACCAAAAAACAAACAAACCAAAAAAACCAAAAACCTGAAAAAGAAGAACAAAGTTAGAGGTTTCATACTTCCTTATTGTGAATATATGACAAAGCCACAGGAATCAGAACAGTTGTGGCATAGAGATAGGCACATAAAACAATGGACTAGAATACAGATTCCAGAAATAAATCCTCACATATATGGTTAGCTGATTTTTTGACAAGGGTGCGACAAATGGTGCTGGGAAAACTGGATGGTCACATGCAAAAGAATGAAGTTGGATCCTGACTGTATACCATATATAAGAATTAGCTCAAAATGGATCAAACACCTAAACTTAACAGCCAAACCTTTAAAACTCTTAGAAGAAAATATAAGGGAAAATCTTTATGACCTTGGATATGGCAAGGATTTCTTAAATACTACACCAAAAGTACAGACCACACACAAAAACGATAAACTGGACTTCATCAAAACTAAAACCTTTTGTGCATCAAAGGACACTATCAAGAGAATGGAAAGAAAACCCTTGGATGGGAGAAAATAGTTGTAAATCTTATATCTGATAAGGAATTAACATCCAGAATATATAAGGACTCCTACAAATTAAAAACACACATATACATAAACAACTCAATTAAGAAATGAGAAAAAAAATTGAAAAAATAAATGGGCAAAGGACCTGTTCAGGCACTTCTCCTAAGATGATGTATGAATGGCCAACAAGCACATGAAAAGATGCTCAACATCGTTAATCATTAGAGAAATGCAAACCAAAAGCACAATGAAATTTCACCTCATACCCGATAGGATGACTATTATTAAAGAACACAATAAAATAACCCCCCAAAATAACAAGTGTAGGTGAGGAAATGGAGAGATTGTAACTACTCAGAAAGTTAAACATAGAATTACCCTATGACCAGCAATCTCATTCCTGTATATAGACCTAAAATAATTACAAACAGGGACTGAATAACAGATACCATTAGGGGTGCCTGGGTGGCTCAAAAGGTTGGGCGTCTGCCTTTGGCTCATGTCATGCACCTTGAGTCCTGGGGTTGAGCCTGCATTGGGATCCCTGCTCAGAAGAGAGTCTGTTCTCCCTCTCCATCTGCCCTCCTTCCTGCTGTGCTCTCACTCTCTTGCTCCCTCTCTCTCTGTGTCTTAAATAAATAAATTAAAAAAGATGGTAAACATCATGTTATCTATATTTTATCACAAGAAACACACATACAAAAACCAATACACATTTCATTTAAAAAACTGGTTGTTAAAACCAGTAGAACACTTGCCCTTGTATGTTGTGTGTGTGTGTGTATGTGTATGTGTGTGTGCATGTGTGCGTGTGTGTGTGTGTGTGTGTGTGGGACAGGAGAGAGGAATGAGGATAAAAGGGAACAGAAAAAAGACATATGTAAACTCTGGGCACCACGGAACAATACAACCGAGGTGGTTATATATCATGAATATAGGAGCAAGCGTCGTAACTTAATGCTTTGGACTTGAGGTCTAAGAAACACACATGTCAACTCATCCCAGAGAACAGAACAATGGGTCACGAGGGGCTAAAACACCAGGCCACAAAGTGGGCATAGAGATGCCTATTGTACTATCCATCTTGTTTTGAAAATTTCATCATAAACATTAAAAGAGTAAACCTCCAGGGCTGGTATTGATCGAGTGCAGGAAGCCAGATGACCTGGACTGGTGGGTGATGTGGACCTACTCACTTGCTCAGTGTGTTTAGACAGAGTATTGAAGACTTTGATCCAGTTATCTGTTAAGGAAGATAGGTCTAGGAACACTGAATATCGGGTGTAGTGGATTTGTTTTTACACATGCCTTCTCTGTTTCCTCCAGGAGCTGTGGCAGGAATTTCTAGAAAAGTCTGTGGTTAATGACAGGGCACCAGGTCAATAAGGGGTTTAGGCATCTGGGAAGGCAGACACCTGTGAGCTATGCATATCTTGGTGGGCTTCGTGGAGGTGGTGGTAGCAGGGTTCATCTTGGCCATGAGGGTGCATGGGAGGTGGCCAGTTGGAGAGAAGGGAAAGGAAGAACAAGAATAAACACTTGACAGCTAGAATAAAAATGTCAGATGTGGGCAAAAGGGCAAGAGCAGGAGGAAGGAAGGAAGGAAGGGGAGAAGGGAGGCCGAGGAAGAGAGAAGAGGAGGCAGTAGCTCATGGCAGGGTCATGGTCCACAGGGCACCATCCACCAGACCCATTTAGTCATTCACTATCCATCTGTTCATGGCTTCAGCACGGACTGAATCCCTCCTGCAGGCCAGATCCTGTGCTGGGGACCAGGATGCAGCAGTAAACACCCCAGACAGGGCTCCTGTTCTCATGGAGCCCACGTGACCAGGAGACTGACCCTACAGACAAATACAGTGGAATAAGGTCTCTGATGGCCACCAGTGCTGGGAAGAGAGAAGGAGGGGGTGGGGGAAACCGGCTTGTTTGGAGATGACTGGGGAAGGTCAGGGAAGGTGCTATTCAAGAGGAGGTCGGAAGGATGAGAGCTATCAGCGTCGTGAAAAGCGGGGAGGAGGAAGACCCTGCTCGACAGAGGGCTCTGCTGCAGGTCCCCTCTGCTGGCGGAGAGCCTGATACATGGAGCTCCAAGATGGCAAGGTGCCTCCACCCAGAGAAAGCACTGCTCTTTTCTTTGTCCAAACTTTGCTTCCAGAAAGACATTCAGGGACCCCTCAGTCTGTTACATAAATGGGGCAACTGAGACCAAGAGATGGGCTTTCCTAAGGTTACAGTTGGTTCATGTGGAGATCCAGGTCTCCTGATCTTATTGAGATTCTTTCCTTCTTCCTTCTTTGAAATGGGCATTTTCTCATCTGGACGTGGCCTCGAGGGACTCTGGCTTCCCACATACATTGGGGGATTGCTACAGGGGCCCAGACATGCCACAGGAGCTCATGAACTCAGGATGTGGGGACAGGTTGGGCTCTATCTGCCAGATAAAAACACAAGATGCACACCCATCCTGGGAGTTCATATGAACCACAACGAAATGGAATTTCCTTGTCTTTCCTGAAACTTCCACTTTGGCCCTGAAGAGACTTGTGGTTTGGCAGTGGTGTGGGATGGCCAAGAGAGCTGTTCTCACTTGACCCGAAGGCCCATGGGGGAAGAGGAGCAGCAGACTTGAAAAGTCCTGAAGGGCAGAAGTGGCTCACCAATGGATGAATGTTTCAGGAAGGCAAGATTTCAGTCCAGCACCAGAACGTGCTGATTCCTCACAGTGTCAGCTGTGGAGGCCCATCTCCAGAAGTATTCAAGAGGCCAAATAGCCATCCATTAAGGAAATGCTTGGGAAGGGAAGAAGAATTTCTGAGATATTTTCCAACTTGGGGTCAATGACTATACAGGTTTAGGATTCAGGATCCAACCATAAGATTAATAATATAACTACCAAGTAGTAGTTGAATCTGTAACTCTGTGGTCCCATTATTTATGGAGTTGCTTGGTGGGCCCCCAAAAGGCATATCGTTAGGCACCCAGGTATGAGAGTCCTCAATATGTTACAGTCTCAGATTTGTTCTGGGGCAGGGGCATTGGCTGGAGTGACAGCAAGCACATCCTTTCCCACTACCATGGGTCTCATAGAATACTGACTGAGGGCTATGTGCTGGACCAACCGACGGGCACTCCCTCTCACAGCTGTCCCGGAAGGAGGTCCTATGTGTCTCTGACTCTAAGGAACTTGATTCTGTTACTTTTTCTTGTGTGTGTGAGGGGGTCTTTGAATTCTCTCGACACCTGGAGGAGATTTTCATTTGCCCGAGGAAATGTGGTTTGAGGCTGAGCATAGAAGTTCTGGAAGAGAGAGACCTGCCAAGTTCTCTGCAAGTCCTGAGGAAACAGAGAGTCTGGGTGGAAGGCCAACGAGAAGCCTGGCGAGGAGGGTGTCATTTGAGCAGAGCTGAGTGTGTGTGTGTGTGTGTGCGTGTGTGTGAGCGTGTGTGCGTGTGTGCATGTGTGTAAGCCATGCAAAGGGTATCATGTAATTCAATGACATAGTCTCTATTTCCAAAAAAATGAATTCCAGATCACTCCAAACATCCAGAAATCATCTCTGTACTTCTATTTTTTTTAAAGATTTTATTTATTCATTTGTGTGTGAGAGAATACAAGCAGGGAGAGCAGCAGGCAGAGGGAAAAGCAGGCTTCCCGATGAGCAGGGAGCCCGACGTGACCTCGATCCCCGGACCCTGGGATCACGACCTGAGTGGAAGGCAGAGGCTTAACGACTGAGCCAACTGGTTGCCCCTCACATCTATACTTCTAGATGAAGTAGAACTGACAAACAGCCACCAGAGAAATGGAATAAAGACAGGGCGGGATTCTTTTTTTTTTTTTTTTTTCTCTTTCCAAACATTGGCAACAGCTTGCAACACTTTGGAATGCTGGGCAGAGAGGGCGGGGTCCTAGGAAGCTCTCCCTGCCATCCCTGTACCTAGTCCCTTGCATCTCCTGGGAGCTGACACGAAGCCAAAAGCCCTTGGAGATGCAGGGAGGGTCACGGGCCACATCTTCTGGTCCCCGGGTTTGGATAGAGCTTCAGCACATTTCTGCTTCATTCTTTTGATCAAATTTTTGGAGAGGCAGCTTCCCCCTCCCCTTTTTTTAACCTGGAAACAAATTGTAGCTGAGGGAAAAAAAGGTGTTGCTTGTTTTCAAGGTCAGTTGTGTTTTTGCAAGATTTAGTTCTCTAAAAAGTAGGATAAAACAAATATCTATTTACCACAACTAGGCTTTCTAATTAGCTCCCCTGTGTCCTTCCCTAAATTCAAACCACTTGTCTCCACATAAAATCTCCCGTAGGTGCCACCATTAACACCCTTCAGAAGGAGGGGCCAGCCCCAGCTGGCAGCCCCTAGCTTGTGGGCTGCAAGCCACGGAAAGTGTGGGGCTCAGACAAAGACATGTGCAGAAAGTGTGGGATATCAGCATTTGAGAAACTTTCTTTGTTGAAGTTGCAGATGTCATCTTACAGTGAGAGAACATCTGGGCCACAGAGATGGGGACTCGAAGGGCCTCAGGCCCAGGTCTGAGAGGTCACTATAACTTCGACACAGTCTGGCAGAAAATGTCCAGTGCTCACAGAGCAAAGAACCCATTTCCACATTCTTGTGCTCCGGACACGCACTGGATGTTTATATATTCCTGGGAAAGGTTATCTGCATTTGACTTGAGGCAGGCCCAACACCAGGCCTCCGATGGGTGAGCCTGGGGGATGTTGTGAAAGACAGCTGGGAGGGTGTGAGCACGTGCATGAGTGCTAGGGGGTTGGGGATTCAGAAGAGGGGATCCATGGAATCTGGATACCCAGAATCAGCTCCATTGCTGGCCCTACTCCAGCAATACTTGCCAATGAACGAAGTTCATACTTGCCAATGAACGAAGAGGTCCTCTCCTAGAGATGCCAAGGTATAGAGGGGCCTACCTCTGCCCTTGACTAGTTGTGTGACCTTGAACAAGTCATATCGTTGCTTCATTGTACCCAACTGTGAAAAGCTTACTGACTCATGGGCTTGAACTGGTGGTTCTTCACATGTTGGAGACCCTGGCCTTTTGGCAGTCTGATGTCAGAAGGTCTCTATGGGAACGACATTTTGTGTATTTACTTACACATTCGAATATTCTTAGACCCCTGGAAGTCCCTAAACACCCTCTATAAGACCCCTTGGTGGGATCCTCCAAGAGGTACACCATGCTTGTACATCATGGGTGCTTATGAAATGTTTGCAGAATGAATCAGTTCTCCTTTTAAACTCCGACTTCCTATGAATCTGTGATTCTAAGCATCCAGGTTTGATACTGCTTAGGTGCTTTTTGCAGATAGAAATAAAGGTACAGAGGAAAGATCCTTGCTTGAGAGTTAGAGGCACGTGTACACAGACACAGCACAGCCCTTCTGATTGCCCCGCTCTGCCGCACATCTTTTTTCAAGCACCTACCATGTGTTAAGCAGCAAAAACAGGGTAGTGCGCAGCGTTGACCCCGTCCCCGCCCTCCCAGAACTCACAAGCTAGCTGTTCCGGGCAGAGAGCTGCATCAGGCTTGGATGTGTACAGAGGCCCAGACAGCTTGCAGCCAGGGCTGCATTCCAAGTTTTGTGGGTCTTAGGCACTTTTGCCTCCATGCACCTTTCACGGTGGAAGCGTCATCAAAAAATACTTTAAAATGCCACTCTGTAGGTAGCAAGATGAATATAACTCAGTTTGGATTCATTGTTGTATATTCATTTTTTTGGTTTGTTTTTAAATCTTGACTTTAAAGGAAAGACTGACAACATTTCTGTGGGCCCCTGAATGTGTCATGGGCACCAGGTACTGTCCCTCCTGGACAGGTGGCCCTTCCGGCAACTCCACTTCACCCACCAGATAAGGACCAAAAGAAGGCTGCCAAGCACAGGTTTTACAAAGAGAAGCTGGAAGGTGTCAGAGGAGGAGGAGTTCATGGCAGATTCTGGAAAGAGATGGCGCTTGAGTAGATCCCAGGAGGGTGAGCAGGACTGAACGCGAGAAGAAAAGGCAGTACATGGGAGGGAGCAGAGAAGCCAGAGGCCTGGAAGGAGGAACATGCAGGACGCGGTTAGGTATGGAGTCACCAAAGTCCTTGTGTCCCTCAACACGGGACCTGGGGTCATTCAGTGTCTTACCGACAGCCTTACTCCCTTCAGGCACTCCACTTCTCCCACACCTAGTAGAATCTCAGCATATGGAGGGGGATGAGGACTAGCTGACCACCACAAGAGCCACCATTTTGGGGGCAACAAGTAGGGCCAGGTACATGGAGCACTTTGTCATTATCCCATTTTATAGATGAGAAAACCAAGGTGCGGGAGTGAAGTGACTTGTCTACAGTCAAACAACTAGAAGACGCAGAGCTGGATTCCCATGGAGGGCTCTCACCTCCACCACTCTGCCATATTGACTTTTAGAGAGGCTGAAGGAGCCCCATGTCATCCACACATGGGAAACCAAGGCCCAGAGAGGAAATATCCAGGCATTCTAGCTCCAGCCAGGAGGATGGGTGTCTTCTGAATGATCACACTGGCACCGTGAGGCCTTCCTCATCCTCTCAGCCTCAGAAATCCAAAGCCCATTTCCACTATGGCCTTGCCTCCTTCTGAGCCAGTCCTTCCCTCCCTGGCTGTTCGTGCAGGTTCCCGAAGACCCAGTCTCTGTAAGGATCAAACTGATACCCTCTTTCTCAAAAGTTGTTCCTGGAAAGGGGGATCTTTCTTCTCCTATCCCTACTCCCCGCCCCAGGGGAAGGCTCAGCAAGGACAGAAGAGGCTCCTCTGTGTCCCAAACCCACCCCTCCCACGCACGAAGCACCTGCCTCCCAGGCTGGCTCTGCAGATGTTATCATGGGAATGAGCTGACTCACCTTCATGACATCTCAGCCCGCTGGGCAGGAACGCAACTCTGGGCGCCAGAGTCTTCCAAGGGTATAGACATAGCGAGCAGTTCCAAGGTGGGGATCAGCAGGAGGGCCAGAGGCCTCCATGCCATGCCCCTTGGACTGTAGGAACAGGGCGGGGAAGTAAGGGGGTGTAGGAAGTTGTCAGGAAGGCTTGGTTGAGCATCCAGGGGGATAAAGGCTTGGGGGTCCTCAGTGAGAGCATCCTGACTCTTGGCAGAAGTGACAGGAGTAGAATTTCATTCAATCCAAGACCTCACCATAGTCAGTGATGATCAAGGAGGAAATGGGTTGTTCGGGGTGGGACTGAGCTCCTCTGTTCTGAGGGTGTGGAAGCAGAGGCTGGGCAGGGACATTGTGAGGAGTTTCAGGCATGGGGTGCGTGACACAGGGGTTCAGAGTTGTATGGATTGGAATGCTTTCTGAAGCCCTCTTCTCATTTTCTGGTGTGTAGAACAAAGTATCATGACTTTAAAGATCTGGTTTCTACCACTTACTACCTAAAAATGGCCCTTTACTCTCTGTGACTCAGTTTCCTCTTCTGTAAAATGGGGACAGGACAGCAACAATAACAAGGGCTATTTTGAGAGTGAGGTAAGATGATGTAGATAAAAGTCCTGGTGATGAGTGAGTCACATTCCCCACTTTGTAAGGGAGGAAACAAGAGTTTGGAGCTGTTTTTAAGCAACAGCCACAGTCTAAAGTTAAATGGCTGGTAGGGGCCATTGACTTAGAATGGGAAGCCCAGCCTCTTCCAGCACAACCAGCTGTGTCCTACCTATTTAGGTCCCACTTACTGAGCACCCACAACATGCCTGAGGTGGCATTCCACTGAGCAGGTACTCGACAATTATTAGCCTCGTGCTCCAAAGAGGCTCAAATAATTATGCCAGCTGTTCAAGCTCTCACAAAGGAAGATGTGGCAGAGTCAGGATTCCTATTCAAGTCCAACTCCCAAGCCCATGCTCTTAATCAGGGGTTGGCAAGATATAGCCCGTGGGCCAAATGCCCGTTTTTATAAATAAAGTTTTATTAGGATATAGTTGCTTTCACTTATGCATGTGTTGCCTGTGGCTGCTTTTGGGGTTATAAGGGCAAAGTTGTTGCAAACCAAATGATATGTGTTACAAAGCCAGAGCCATTTACTATCTGGCTATTTACCACAAACGTTTGCCTAGTTCTCCTCTTAACCACCATTTTTTAGTCTCTACCTGAGAATTTAAAAAGAGAATCTACTTAATACCAGGACTCATTTTTAGGCCAGTAAGTCAGTACTTAACATGAATTCTGGATAGGGACTGAACTACCGTGTGGGGCTGCTTCTACCCCCTTTCCTTCTCTCTGTGAGCAGATCTTCGGTCAAGCAGGTACTGAATAAAACAAAGACAAGGGCCTTGTGCCAAGCATAATTAACATAGCCAGGGAGAACAAAGATTTTAATATACACAGATCAAAGAACAGATCCAGTCCACAAAAAAGGATATGGCAATAGTGAAGCTGAGACTGGGAGTCAAGAGACCTTGGTTCTAGACCTGGCTCTATCTAATCGTTTGGCTGATTTGATTTTCTCATAAGCCCTCCTGTGCCTCCACTTCCCCTTGTATAAAATGGAGCCATTGCACCAGATGATTGCTAATGGCTTTTCCTAGTATGGCATTGTGTTCCCACGGAAGCCCACCCAAATAAAGCCTTTGGTGTAGAGGCAGAGGCTTAACAGAGATGACCTTTGATCCCACAACGGGCATTCTCTTCTGCACCTAGCAATTCCTTAGGGAGTAAGGAACAGTCTTCGTGCACCAGGCACCTTTCCAATCTTTTCTGACTTTGTCACAGGATCCAGGAGTCTTTATCAGAAGAAGGGGATTTAGGTCTGATGAGGGCAGAGTGTCCTTGGTGGGCAGCAGTGGGCCAGCGGACGCCGCAGTGGGTCTCCATGACGGGGAGGAGGTGGAAGCCAAAGGAAGCAGGGACTCTGTCCTGTCATCTCTGCTTGTCCTCGAGATGACTCTCTCAGGGCACTGGCGAGCAGGACAGGAGGGACTTGTCATCACCATTAGGGATGCTAGTGTCCTCCTCCCTTTCCTGCTAATCCTCCTTATGATTACCCTCTCCCTAGGGCAAGAATGCAAACCTTTTGGTCTTTATTCCTTATCACTTTTTACAATTTGATAGGCACACACACAAAAAGGAATTTCATTGCTGTTTTAATTTGTATCCATTTGATCACTCTAAGAGTGAGCCTTTTTTCTTGTTTAGCTATTTGTTTTCTATTTCTATTTTCTTTGTAAATGAATTTTTTCCTTGTAAATGAGTTATTTATTGTCTTTGCTTTGATTTTTTTTCCTATAGTAGTATTTATCTTTTCACTTTCGATTTTTTTGAGGTTGAATATTTAATAGGTAAGTACATCTTTTGTTTTGTTAAGCTCTTACAAAATCAATCAAAACTGGGTGTAGCAAGAAAATGTTAATAGCTTCCACTTTCTCCTCTGCAATTCTGAACTCCCAGGAAAGCACTGACAATTAGCATTTGCTGGGTAACTTCTGTCACTTCTTCAGTATTAGTACAAATTTATTCTCTCTCTCTCTATATATATATTCTATATTATATACAGAATTTATATATGTAATTTTTTCCTTTTCTTTTTCTCTTTTATAAAAGTGGAAACATTCTATATCTTTTTTAAAGATTTTATTTATTTATTGACAGAGAGAGATATAATAAAAGAGGGAACACAAGCCACCCAGATGCCACAGTTCTGTGTCTTTTAACCTAAAATCTGTTCTAAAAAATTTTACATTTTAGGGCACCTGGGTGGCTCAGAGGGTTAAGCCTCTGCCTTCGGCTCAGGTCATGATCTCAGGGTCCTGGGATTGAGGCCCACGTCAGGCTCTCTACTCAGTAGAGAGCCTGCTTCCCCCTCTTTCTCTGCCTGCCTCTCTGCCTATTTGTGATCTCTCTGTCAAAGAAATAAATAAAATCTTAAAAAAAATTCTACATTTTAAACTGATTCTCAGATTTCTATGCTTCTTCTCTGTTTTGCAAACTTTCTTGTTATCATTGCTTCAAGCGTTAAGCAAGAATCTTTGGCCACTTTACAGATTAGAGAAACTGAGTCTCAGGGAGGACCTGGGATTTGCCCAGATCCTTCAAGGGCTCAATAGTGGGACGAAAGCCCTAGGACAAGAACCTCCTGTTTCTGGACGGTGTTCCTTCTCTATGCTGAGTGAATCAGATCTTCTGCCCTTAAAGTCACCCTCCAGAGGAACACAAGCTAGAGCTGGGGGTCCAAGAAATTATAAGTACTAAGAGAGTCAGTGAAGGAAGAGAAATTCAGATCAATCCCTAATGTGTTAGGTGACCTTGGGGTGACTTATTTGCCCTCTCTGGGTTCCCTGTTCTCATCTATGAAGTATTTGGCCTAACCAGAGGATTTCAAACTGTGCTCTTTGGTGCTTTAGGGAGCCCGTACATATCACTGCTCCTCAGTGGAGTGCTTGGGTGGCTCAGTTGGTTTAGTGTCTGCCTTCAGCTCAGGTCATGATCCCAGGGTCCTGGGATCAAATCCCAAGTCGGGCTCCCTGCTCACAGGGAGTCTTTTCCTCCCTCTCCTCCCTGCTTGTGCTCTCTCTTCCTCTCTTAAATAAATAAATAAAATCTTTAAAAAAAAGTGAACACAGGGAGCGTGTTCAGGGATGATCACTGCAGTAGTTGGTACTGGTGAAAAGTTGGAAGCAACTGGACATGTCTACTGGTATGCGATGTGTTACATGCATAGGATCATTCACTTATCATCTCTTTACTCATTCATGGAATAGTTATAATGACTTCTAGGCATTGCTCTAGACAGGGGAATCATCTGTGAACAAAATAGACCAAGTCTCCAACCTCTCGGAGCTTACCTGGAAGACAGGACCACTGTGCCATGAGCTGCATCCCAGTTAGGGGGCATGACATGGATCCCTGCATCCCAGAGTGGATGGGTCTCCCCAGGTCGTGGGGCTAAGTGGTAGAGGAAGGAGTCAAGACTAGAGAGGGCTGATTCCCTCTGTGGATGGGGTGCCACTATACATCAGTCTGTCTATAAATCTGTCCGTGGATGAGCAGATAGATGAAAAGGCACTGAGGAGGGCTTGGGGGTGCATCCCCAAATGATGGTGTTGCTTCTGGAAAGAGAAATGATGGTACCCTGTTTTGAGGGTACTTTAACTTCAACTGTATTTTTTTTGATCAAGGAATATATTCAAGTGTTAGTTGTGATATATATA
Source organism: Spilogale gracilis (assembly GCA_004023965.1). Lineage (NCBI taxonomy): Eukaryota > Metazoa > Chordata > Mammalia > Carnivora > Mephitidae > Spilogale > Spilogale gracilis. Next base: position 6,639 of record PITA01020582.1, on the reverse strand, counting down.
GATATAGATATATAAAGTTTAAAATAAACTTAAGGCCAAAGATAAGGAAAAGACAAAAAGAAATTTACAAGTTTCAGTTTCTCCGAGCCCTTCAAAATCTAACATGCTCAGACTTTAGAATCTACCTAAAGCGATCCCCTTGGTTTGGGGATCAGAGATTTTAAATTACACAAGCCAATGAATGTTTACCATCTGGATGTAACGACAAGCTGGCCTCCTCTGGAATTCAGTGCGTTCTGCCCCAGTTCGTTCCTTCTTAGTTACTCAGAATCCTCATCTCAGCCTAGCTGGAAGGGAGCACCTCCCCTGAGGCTTCTTTTACCAAAGAGGGAACAGAGGTGCAGCCATCACCATTTCTTTTTCTTTTAAATTTACTGAATATATATGACATACAATACCATGCTAAGTTTCAGGTATACAAAATGTTAAGTGATTTCTTGTTTTGCCAAGGACTCAATTAATGGTAGAGCCCAGATCATGAAGTGGGAAGCAAGCCTGCCTTACCTCCAGATCCTGGGCCCAGTGTCCTAGGGGAGGGGACAGAATGGGAAAGCTGGGGATGCCATCCCCCAGTTTCCCCCTGGAAACTCCAATGATGAGTCCCTGAGTCCCAGTGTCCCGCACTTGCTGAAAGGGAGCCTTGTTGACATGGAAGGAGATCAAGGCAGCCAGGGGGTGCCGAAACCTCCTGTCGGGTCCACATCTCCCGAAGAGATAGGGACACTTGGGACACTGCCCCCACCCCCTCCTCGAGCTCTCTCCACTCAAATTCCATGGGGCTTTGGAATCAGTAGACTGTCTCCCGCTCCCAGGAAACCCCAGGCTTCAGTGGAGCCAGGCGACTGGCTATCCATCACCCTTATCTCCTGGCTCTGGCGGCCCCAGGTCCCTGGCCTGGATGGGCCCGGGGGGCCAGAAGGGGGAGAGGAGGGGTGGGGCCTAGGGGGTCCTTGATAACAAGAAAAGCAGCTGTCCCCTGGGGGAGCTTCAAAGTGCCTGGAGCTGAAATTTATATGCAGACTTGCTCCCATTACAGGTCAGAAGTCCATTCATCCCACAAATAGTCAGTGAGTACCTACTACGTGCCAGGCACTGGGACTGGGCCGAGAGATTTTGTGGTTTGTAGGTCCAAAGCTTAGCCCCAGACCTGGCAGATGGTCATGGGACAACACAAGTGGCTGTTTTTATGATTGCAGCTGTTGGATACAATCACTCATTTATGATGCATGTGTTGAGCTGTTGTGCGTTGGGCAGTTGCTGACAGGGCACGTTTCATGCAGGCTTGGGGGACGGGGTTTGCAAGAGGGCCCCCCCAGGCCTGTCCTTGGCTGACGCCTCAAGGTATTCAAGAGGGGGTTTCCGCACGGGGCCCAGGAGAGCCACTAGACTTGATGACTTCTCAAATATTTTGCCCCACCCCAGACTCTAGGTGCCTACATCTGTGGAGCTGAGATCTACCTTTTTGACATGTTCACCAGTAGGGTCCTAGCTCTGTCATCTGGGCCTCCCTCAAACTCTTAGAACCTCAGTGTATTCCTGAATAAAACAGGGGTACCTATCCTGTTGGGTTATCATGAGGATAAAATGAGGTAAAGATTGTAAAGCACTTGGCATATGTCTGCACAATTAAGTTTTTTTTTTTTTAAAGATTTTATTTATTTATTTGACAGAGAGAAACACAGCGAGAGAGGGAACACAAGCAGGGGGAGTGAGAGAGAGGGAGAAGCAGGCTTCCCGCTGAGCAGGGAGCCCGATGTGGGGCTCGATCCCGGATCTCCGGGATCATGACCTGAGCCGAAGGCAGTCGCCCAACCAACTGAGCCACCCAGGCGCCCCCACAATTAAGTTTTTAATAAGTGGTAAACCAAAAACAAACAAAATAGTTTGATAGTTTTGGGAATCAATAAAGCAAGTGGTGGCAGCAGGAGAAGGAGTAAGGAGTAAGAAACGTATTAAGAGCTATACTTTCCGGGGTGAAAGCCGTTCTCGGTTCTCAGCGAACCTCAGTTTGGCCTAGCAGGGCACACAAGGTTTCTGAGGGTGCTTTGTTGCTGTGAAATTCACATCAACTGAAAAGGAAAGTCACAGGGAGTTAGTGTACTTCGGCTGCGGCTCCACCCAGTGGGGGTAGGAGGACCACAGATGGGCGAGGGGAGGTGGCCCAGGAAGGTTGATAGGTCTCCCAGTGTCATGGAGCTAGGGTGAGCTGGGCTTCAGCAGAACTTGGGCTCCCTTTCACCCCTGCCAGGGCTGCAGGGGAAGCTCCCCTTGGACATGGCTGTGGGAAAACTGTGTGTCTTCTCCCCCAAACTCTTACATTGAAATCCTAACCCCCGGTATCTCAGAAGGTGACCCCATTTGGAGACAGTGTCCTTACAGAGGGAATCAAGTGAAAGTGAGAGCATGAGGGTGGGCCCTATCCTCTATGATGGATGTCCTTACTGTGGGGGAAAATTTGGACAGAGACATGCATGGAGGGAATGTGATGTAAAGAGACCAGGAAAAGATAGTCATCTACAAGAGATGCCTGGACCACATCCTTCCCTCACAGCCCTCCAAAGGCGCCTACACTGCCAACACCCTGATTCTGGAGCCCCAGCCTCCAGAACTCTGAGCGAATAAATTTCCGTTTCAGGCCCGCAGTGTGTAGGACTTTGTCAGGGCAGCCTGTGGGCAGAGTGCGGCGCTCACCACAGACCCTATGTATGAGCTAAGTGCCAGGGGACTCCCTAATGACGTCCTAGGCAGGTGGGGGGGCGTGGTGTGAGCAATCGCCTTGCTCCTCGCCAGAACCTGAGATGCTGGACAGAACGGGGCGGCCAGCAAGGCCGTGTCTGGCCACCAGGCTGAGGCCTTAGGATTGCTCTTTCTGTTTCCTATGGCTCTCTGAGCCCTGAAAATCCATTTTCTGGGTACCTCCCTGGGGAAGCTGGATTAACCTCACTTCTAGGAAGACCTGGAAGGTATGCCCTGGCCTCCCTGGGACTGGGGGTTTGTCAGAGTCTGGGAATTACTGAGCTGGCTGAATCTCTTTCCTCCTCTCTCGGTCATTCTTCTTCTCCGGCTTCCCTCCTCCTGGACTATGCTCTGCGATATCCTCTCCACAGCTCACCCCCAGATTGCTTCTTCCGATCCCCAATCTTCCCAGGCCACCCTCACCTGGTGGCGCTCAGCAGGACAAGGAAGAGTCCAGAGCCCTAGATTGCCTTGAAGGAGGCAGGAAAGTCTAAACTCGCTACTTTGGAGTTGAGAAGAAATTATCCAGAGCTGGTTTCTCCTCCCACCTTCCAGGGAGCCTTGTTCTTGTCCCTGGCCTGGATACATTATTATATTTTGCTTTAATTGCATTAAAGCAAATGACTATGCCCCCTATGGTTTGGATCAGGTCAAGGATCTGATAATCGACCCTGGCACAGTCTAGACAGGAGTCACTTTGAAGCTGTTTTTAGCAGGATGAGAACAAACAATTTTTCCAAAGTGGTCACATTAGACAAACAGGCTGGTGGGTCATCTTTTTGGGAGGGAGCAGGCCCAGGCTCCAGGCTGCCTGCTGACAGACGCCCAGGCCCCTGGAAGGACTGTGGACTGGACTTCCTGGGACACAAAGAACTTAAGTAGAGATGTCATAGGCTTAGGCCTCCCACAGTGTCAAACCTGGTTCAGGTGCCTCTTCATGGAAGCCCATCCTGACTGACACCACTTGGCTCAGAGCTGAAAGGTAGCGGAGTGCAGGGGGAGGACACAGTGGGGGCCTTGGAGATGGAAGAAAGGGGAATTCACCCAGGCACTACAAAAGGTTGACTCGTGTGATGTGAAAGTATTCTCTCTTCAGCTTTGCTTTCTGGGCCTCAGTTTTCCTGTATAAAATGGGATGGCCAGTGCTACCGTGCAGGGCCATAGGGAGGTGTCCTGAGAATGTAAGCATGTAGAGCATCCTAACGGTGCCTGGCATGGGCTCTGCATCTGCCTGGTGGCCTTTTTCCTTATAGGGGCCACAGATCACCATAGCCATTCCAAGAGCCTTCCCTGGTGCCACACTCAAAACTGACCAAAGCTCTGGCTTCCATGGAAACCAGAGGAACCTGGAGCCCTTGGCCATGCTCTGGCTCAAGCTCCCTGGCCCTGGGCTTGCCTCATTCCCTCAGTGGCCTCAGTCTTCCTATTTGTCTTGAGAAGCTCTGATCACATGGTTTCTAAGTTCCCTTACAGCTCTGATATTAGAACATTTTGAGCTTGAGCAAATACATCCTGTGCTCCATCCGCTTGCAGCTCTGGTCATGGGCCGTCAGCATGGGCCTCATGGGAAGTAGGGCAGAAGTGCACTCTCGGGCCTTGCCCAGCACACCCGAATAAGAATCTGCGTTTTAACAAGATACCCAGCACTTGAAAAGCTATTTTATAGACCCTCAGTCTGAAATGCTTTTAGGTCTTCAAATTTATTTGTATATTTTTGAGGAATTGTTAAAAAACAGTGAACATGTCTTTTTTTTTTTTTTCAAAACCAATACAGCTGATGCAAAAATGTTAAATGAACCCAGCTCAGTTCAGAGAAGAAATGACTTAGGTAAATGTGGCAAACAGCTTTTTCTCTTCCTAGCAAGTGTCTCCCTCAAGCCCGATTCCTGGAAGACTCTGTGTGTGTGTGTGTGTGTGTGTGTGTGCGCGCGCGCGCGCGCGCATGACTGTGTCTTGCAACTGATCCAACGGGCAGGAACTTCAACAAAGTCAGCAAAACCAGGATGGAAATAAGCTGAATTCCTGAGGGCTCTAGGGTAAGCCAGAGGAGCACGGGAAACCAGTGCTCAGATAAACTCAAGCAGTGTGGACAGTCTATGGATTAGTCAGGCATTCCGGCTTTCCAGCTGGGCCCATCTCCTACAGGGCTTCCTGCCTCTCCCTGCAGCCCAGCCTCCAACGGGACTGAGTCCTGTTTCTCCTAGCTCTATAATGAACGCCCCAAACACTGGGCCATCTGCCTCAAGGAACTGATCCCTCAAAAGTGAGCACAACATTGGCAAAAATCTTTGTACAAGAATATTCACCACATACTAGTGATAAGAGTGAAAAGCCAGGAAAAAAATTCGAGTGCCCAAGAGTAGGGGCCCAAAGGCCCTTTGTGGTGGACTTTGATACTGCAGGCAGTGCCCGGGAGCGGGTCAGCTCTTAGGCTCAGGAGTCAGCAGGTCTGGACCTGCGCAATATTTTTGGCAAGTCATGCAGCCTCTCCAAGCCTCAGCTTCCTCGGCTGTAGAATGGAGGTGATCCTGATACCAAATTCATTTTTTTTTTTTTTCAGGATTAGATGAGGACATGCATGGAAAATCTCTAACACAGAAGCTGGCACATGGTAAGTGCGTGGTACCTGCTGGCTTACTGTGCTGCAGCTCACACACAGAAAAATGCCGCACATGGATATTCATGACGTGGAAATACAGATGTAGTATAGTGAAAGTTAAAAAAGCAGATTGTAGGATTGCCTGGGTGGTTCAGTCGGTTCAGTGTCTGCCTTCAGCTCATGTCATGATTTCAGGGTTCTGGGACTGAACCCCACATGGGGATCCCTGCTCAGCAGGGATTCTGCTTCTCCCTTTCTCTCTGCCCCTCTCCCCAGCCCATGATCTCTTTCTCTCAAATAAAGAGAACCTTCCAAAAAAAGAGAAGATTGTAACTCAGCATGATCCATTTTATAAGCATATGTGTATGTATTCACATTTAAAATGATATGAATTAGGGGTGTCTGGGTGGTTCCCTCGGTTAAGCATCTGGCTCTTGATTTCAGCCTAGGTCATGATCTCACAGGGCCTCACACTGAGCATGGAGCCTGCTCAGGATTCTCTCTCTCCCTCTTCCTCTGCCCCCTCTAAAAAAATGATGACTTAATAGCCACATAATGGAAATGTCTTTGCTAAAAGAATGGGAAGTGATTGTAGACCATGTAGTCTGTCTCATCTCTCAGACTCACTTCCATCATCTCTGCCTTGAAGTGGCAGGGAAAATCAGAGTTGGACCCACCTTTGGTAAGGACCATAAAGACCAAACAAAAGTGGTACCCACTGAGTGCTCACTAGGAGCCAGGCACCCTCTGGGTGTACTAGTAGCTAATTTATTTTTCATATCCACCTATGAGGTGGCTACTATTACTATTTCCATTTTACAGATGAGGAAGCTGAGACACAAAAAGGCGAGCTGTAATTTGCCCAAAGTCTCACAGCCAGAAAGCAGCTAAAGGATGGTTTCAAACCCAGGCTCTTAATTACTATGCTATGCCACCTCTTAGACATTCCATTTTACAAATAAGGAAACTAACACCCAGAAAAGCAGGGTATCTGGCTCAAGGCCACACGCAAACCAGGAGCAGAGTAAGAACTAGGACTAGGGCATCCCAGGGCCCTGGGTGGTTAGTGTATCCCGCCTCTGCAGCCAGAGTCTCTGGACAAATCCAGGTCCGTGGCAAGCAAGGGAGACAATCCATGAAAGGCCTGCACCTTTGCCCCAGAGCACTGAGCTCCGCTCTAAGTCCTGTGTAATTTAAGGCAAATGGAATCCATATGTCTCTGATTCATTTACACTTAAATCTTCAAAATATTGTGTTTTAAGAGCTGTTACTTACAAAGCCTTCAAAACCTCTTAAATAAGATT
>PITA01020581.1:0-34570 GCA_004023965.1 Spilogale gracilis | reverse complement strand
AAGACACAGAAATTCACTTGAAAATGGATAAATACATTCACAGGCAATTCAAAGTTGAGGGAAAACTCATGATCTTATATAAATGTATGAAAAGTGTTGTTCAGATTCATCAGTAATCTGGAAAATGCAAGTTAAGACTAACATGAGTTATTTCATACTCAAAACTGATGGTGACAAATGTTGGCAAATTTGGGAAGAAATAGGAACGGTCTTACGATGCTGGTGATATAAACCCAGATAAGCACTTAGGAGAGCAAACTGTTAATATCTATTAAAATTGAGGAGACACAAGCCCAGAGTCCTGGTAGTTCCTCTTCCATGTACGCACCTGCATCGGGAGGACACATCGGAGAATGTTTATTGCAACACTATAACAGCAAGAAACTGGAGAGAAGGGAAACCTAAATATCCATCAACACCAAGAAAGGATATATAAATGGATAGCCATAAAATATTACAAAGCAGTAAAAAAAAAAAAAAAAGAACTCTAGCAACCTGTATCAACATGAATTAATTTCAAAGACATAATAGTAAGTAAAAAAAAGCAAGCTACAGAAAAGTACATAATGCTTTTTTTTATTTATTTAACTTCAATTAGCCAACTTATATATAAATAGTGAAACAGGAGAAGCTGTGCTATATGTTGTTCACTTACCGAGATATGCAGGAATACTCTAAAAGCGTGTGGTGATAAAACACATTCGTGATTGCAATTACCTCTGGGGAGAGGGGATTAAAGAGATTTGGGAGGGGTGCACAGGGCCAGTCAACTCTGCTTATGACCTTTATTTCATTAAATATAGCAAAGTTGTATAGTTCTATATTATCAGTGTGTATATTATGTCTTTCTTTTCTGCACATTCCAAATACTGCTTATTTTAAAGAGTTTGTGTTTCCCAACCTATAGTTAGGACTCCTTTTACTCATGCATGCATGCATTCAACCATTATTTACTGAGCATGTGCAGGCTTGGTTCTAGTTGCTGCAACAGCATCATTCTCTCTGGCTAACGTGTGCCAGGCATTGTGCTCACCACCTTGCATGTTTAATCCCCTCTACTCATCTTTACTCATCACTTCACTCCCCTGATCTTATGATCCTATGTTGTCAGTGAGGAAACTGAGTCTTTGCACAAGTACTTGCCCAAGTTCTTAGAGCTAACAAGAGGCAGAGTCAACAACTCGGGGCAACTCCAAAGCCAGGGCTCCCCCAGGGCCCTAACAGTCTGCCTCCAGAGGTTTCAAGATGTGGATACACCTCAAGCTCCAAAATGGGCAGGGGGCTTTCTGTTCAACATAGTGGCACCACACTGGACCCAAAGCTGACCACCCCATCAAAGGTGACATCAGGACGTCAAGGACATGAGGATCCTTTCTACAAAGATCGAGAACTCTGGTCTATTGTAGCCAGAGCTAATTATCTATGGTATAAAAATAGCCCAAAGGAGCAAATCTTGAAGTAGCCTGCAGTCTGGTTCCCTAACTGAAACAGAAATTGTTGAAAGAGTTTTGAAGTCCTCTCACCGTGAATGTCCATAGCTTCACTCAGGACATAAAGCATAGTAAACTAGGTGGCATGCCTAAGGAATGCAGTCTGGACATAAATCTAGGCTGCTTCTTAAACCCTGGCCTCAGAAGATGAGACGGCTCTCCAGAGTTATTGGAAATAGGAAAAAAGATAACACTGGATGCAACTGAAGTCTGCTACGCAAAAATCCTTTCTGGTCATTTTGCTTTAAGGTCTACTGTTGTGCTAGTTAGAACCCATGGTATTTGGCTCAGTCAGTGCAATTATTGTATAAAACTATTAGCCAATTAAAAAGTAACAGTTTCCTCTCTTTCAGCCACTCCACGAATATAAACATTCTGAGAACACGAGGTATTATTATATTGGTAAATGTTCATACAAACAAATCAGTCTAATTCAGTGGCTTTTCATTCTTCATTCAAAACCTGCTTTGCTATTCATACTGCTGGGTTATGTTTCTTTTCTAAAATAACATGTAAACAAAAAAATGTATTCCTTGAAGAAAAAATGTGGAATTTAAATAGCTGGAGTGCTGCTTCCTCTAGCAAAGTACAAAATTCCACCCAGAGTGAAATGGCTGATCGGTCACCAGGATAAAATCCTGAGCCGCTGGACTAATGACACTATGGATTATGTAACTAATCCAAAATTCACTCAAATTAGAGCTAAGCTTCTAGCCCACCAGTAGCAAATATGTGGACTTTTATAGGATAATACCAGTTTTTTTCCCAGATCCGATTTATATCTATAGGCTTGTTTCAATCCTCTCACCTACTTTGTTTGTGAGATATAATACATATAACATATGTAATTCACTCCTGTAAAGTGTGTAAGTCAGTGGTTTTTAGTATATTCCAAAAGTTGTGCAACCATCACAGCTAATTCCAGAACATTCCATTGTCCAAAAAAACACCCCTTTATCCACTGGCAGTCCTGGCCCAGTTCTCCTCCTCCCTGGTAATGACTGATCTGCTGTCTGTCTCTACGAATTTACCTATTCAGAACATTTCATGTAAGTGGAATCACACAAATATGTGGCCTTTTATATCTGGTTTATTTCACTTGGCATATTTTCAAGATTCATCCATGCAGTAACATGTATCAGTACTTTATTCTTTTTATTACTGAAAAATATCTCATGGTATAGATTGGCGACATTTTCTTTATCAATTCGTTGGTTGATGTATAGTTGAGTTGTTTGCACTTTTTGGCTAATGGGATAATGCTGCTATATACATTCACGTACAGGTTTTTGCGTGGACGTAAGTTTTTCAGTCCTCCCGGTTACATAGCTTGGAGTGACATTGCTGGGTCGTATGATAATTCCGTATTGAATTTTTTGAGAAAGTGCGAAACTGTCCTCCAAAGTGGCTGCAGCATTTTACATTCCTGCCAGCAGTGCATTAGCGGTCCAATTTTCCCTCATCTTCACCAACACTTTCCTGTGTTTTCTATTATAGCCACCCCACTGGGTGTGAAGTGGTATCTTGTTTTCATTTGCACTTCCCTAATGACTCGATACTGAGCACCTTTTCATGCATTTATTGGCCATTTATCTATCTCCTTTGGAGAAAGGCCTATTCAAACTCTTTGTACATTTTTAAATTAGATTACTTTTGTCTTTTTGGTTGAGCTGTAAGAGCTCTTTATATATTCTGACTAATTGACCCTTATCAGATACATGATTTGCATATATTTCTCCCCTTTGGGGGTTGTATTTTCACTCTCTTGATAATGTCCTTTGAAACATAAAAGATTCTAATTTTGATGAAGTCCATTTTATTTACTTCTCCTTGGATGCTTGTGCTTTTGGTGTCATATCTAAAAAACTGCTGCCCAATCTAAGACCATGAAGATTTACACCTATGTGTTCTTCTCCCTGATCTACTTTACATTATGCTACTTGGGTACATTTTATATATTTCATTATCTATTGCTTTAAATTAATTCTAGAAAAAAGCAACCTATTAATGAGTTAATTTTTTAAGAAGTCACAGTCACTGAAAAAGACAATTGTGTTAATTACCTTAATATACGTAAATATCTGTAACAAATACTTAAACAAAAACTAAAACATCTAGGGGCACCTGGGTGGTTAGGTGGGCTAAGCTCCTAGCTTCAGCTCAGGTCAAGATCTGTGGGTTTCCTGCTCAGCAGGGAGCCTGCTTCTCCCTCTCCCACTCCCCCTGCTCATGCTTTCTCTTTCCCACTCTCTCGCTCTCCCTCACAAATAAAAAGCTTTAAAAAGCTAAAAAATTTAAAACTCAAAATATGGAAGTGAATTTTTTATACTGACTTGGGCTCCAACTGAACTTCAGATGATATGAATCTCATTTAATGTTCAGATTCCCTAGTCTGTATTATTGTGTTCACTTAGTATAAATAAAAAGACTAAGAATATGCTGGCATCACTGATCCCATCTTATAAGTGCTAGAATGGATGAGGACCATGTTGCCGGGGGCCGTGTGAGTGAGGGTACAGAGTTTGGCCTCTTCTGTGCAAACAAAACCACTTTGGTCCTTGAGCCAGGGAGGGACACAACCTCAGCGGCATTTTAGGAAGATCTGGTGGGCTGCCAGGCACAGGGTGAGATACATACAGATGTGGAGCGAGGGTGGGGAAGAAAGGGAGAAGAGTTTTCAGGAAGAACTGCAGGGAAACCGGCTACTATTTTAATTCCTTTGAATGAATTGTCTAACACACAAACAAATTGCCCTTTAGAACAAAAATATTGTAACCCATTGCTCATGGGGCTTGATCGTAGGTAATCTGGCCAGTGCAATGCTCTACTCCAAGCGAAAACAGGCTCTTTGAAGATCTGAAGTTTAGTTCTCTGGAATTAATTTAATCAGCCACACTAAACAATTTAGAAGTCAGCCTTCTTGTAGCACTGCTGGGCTGAAGTTATTTATTTATGTGCAGAGCTGGAACCTGCTGAGATAAATCCTTAGAGATGTCACACCCCATTTTCTTCAGGACCCAAGAAACACAAATGGTGCATGGGAAAATTGGTTTGCAACATCCAAATTCAGTCTCCTTATAATCAGATAAAGGACTAGCCTGCTCCCAGTTAAGTAGCCGACCTGGTACTTCTGCCAAATACCTTCTGTATCAGAAACAAACTCCTGCTGCAATCAGGTTCTACTAAAATGGTTTTGGCATCTCATTCCTCCTTCGTATTTTTCACCACTAACTCCCTATTTCAGGACTTTGGGATCTTAACAGGTGGATGCAGTAACTCTAACTTGGTCTTCCCACCTCTTTCTTACCCCAGCCCCCCACCATCTAATTTAATTCATCCTGTAGCTGGCTCCACACCAAATCTTCCTAAAACACCACTTAGATTATCAGTCTCTTGTTCAAAAACCTTTCAAATGACTTTTTGTCTACAGAGCAAGGTCCAAACTGCATACCCTTATACTCACAGACCTCTGTAATATGCTCCTAACTCACTTTTCCAACCTTCTATAATGGTTCACTCACTCTCTGAGAGTCTCCATTCTGGTCAAATTGGTCTTCAGTTTCTCCCAAACAATGGTCTACTCTCCCTAGCTACCACATTTTGCTCCCCTCATCTTCCTTCTCCGGAAGGCCCTCCTCACACATGCCTTTCAAATCCATACAACCCATTGAGACCCAGCTCAATTCCCTGAGGGAGGAAGCCTCCCCTGACCCTTGGGCACATAATGCAGTTAAGTGCTTTCCTGTCCATGACTTGACTTATCATGGCATCAAATCCTCAACAGGTCACCTTACATGATTACTGAATTTTCAAAAGGGCTAAGTCTCTTTACATCTAAATGCTAAGTTTCCTGAGGGTAAGTTCTCTTTAGTATGCCTTTCATCTGATAAAAACTTAATAAATATCTAATAATTAAGTAAATATACTCAAGAAATTAAGAAAGCTCTTGCCTGGAATAGTTTTCCAGTGAGGACATGCTATTTACATGGGTTCCAGAAGGGATTTAAGGCAGTTTATGGGACTGTATAAAATGCACCAAGTTAGGGCACCTGGGTGGCTCAGTGGGTTAAAGCCTCTGCTTTCAGCTCAGGTCATGATCTCAGGGTCCTGGGATCGAGGCCCGCGTCGGGCTCTCTGCTCTGCCGGGAGCCTGCTTCCTCCTCTCTCTCTGCCTGCCTCTCTGCCTGCTTGTGATCTCTCTCTCTGTGTCAAGTAAATAAATACAATCTTTAAAAAAAAAATGCACCAAGTTAGCAAGTACAACCTTGGAACTCTTTTTCTTTTTCTCCCCACTAATTCAATTATAAACTGCAAAGATTTACCAAGATAATGTAAATCCTTGAGTCCCTGACCTCAAGAAGTCTGAAATCTCGTAAGCTTCCTCAAGCCCTCAGTTACCTCCTGTATGTAATATGTTCCAGGTAGAGGAAATGGTATGAGGGAGAACAGCAGAATCCTCAGAGTAATACTGAATGGTCTCAGCCTGAGTAGCAATGATTCTCCCAGGTATCTACGGGTATTTATTTTATTATCCATACAGCCAATGAAGTACTGTCCTTAATTTCCTTTGGACACAGATTTAACAAAAAAATTTCCATTTTCAGTATGTCTCAGGGATCTGGAAGCCAGTTGGAACCCCATTTTTTTTTAGCTTTTATTACATTAATATGTATAAATACTTGGTCTAAGAATAGAAAATATTTTAGTAAAACTGCTATGTGGTCAAGTCAAAGTTGTATTTGCAAAGCTGAAACAGGAATCCAATAGTCAAATATTACAACATAGTATGTGTGTCTCTGTCACCAAGGAGACTGAGTGAAGGAATTATGGATGGGTAATCACAAGTCTCTCTATGACTCTCAAAATATCAAATCACACATTCTTTACCAACAGAGGGCCAGAGATCTTCCTGCCTCTTCTGGAGGAGTATGTCATCTGAACTTGCTGGCAAAGAAATGTTTTTACATAATGCACCCACACACAGAAAGAGAGAGTTTCTGCAAAAGAGATTTTGAAGTCCACTATTAGACTCCCCGTCATGTGTGAAGAATAGCCTGGTCCTGGGATGTGAGCTAAAACAAAAATACTGTTTGCATTAAGCAAAGAACTCATAAATATGAACGTAATGACTGAGCCACAGTGACTTAATCCTCATTGCCCTTTGGGGTTTGATGACCAAGCCAAGCCAAACAGAGACAAAGAATTAGATGAATGTGTAGGCTGACTAGCTTGTACATTTAAAGCCTAAGATGCCATTTTAGTTCCTGCTTAAAAAGCAATAAAATTGACAAATATGTGTATTCATTAACCATTTTTTATAAATAATAAAGGATATATTTGTGCTGGGAAATATAAATGGTGCACCCCGTGACCGCTATCTAAACACGAATTTGGGGATAGCACTGAGATGAACAGTACACCGGGCAGGGTATTCCATAAAAAATATAAAATGCCCTTAAATCTCGTGACCGACATGTAACTAGAAATATTACTTTACTACTTTGGGCTTTTAAAAAGTCAACTTGATGCAGTGATGCTTGAAATACCTGTATCTGAAGTAAGTTTCATACCACATGTTGCTGAACATGTTAGTAATTCCAGAAAAAGAAGACACATTGGCATGTCCCTGATCCATCTGTGGAATGTGGCTCCTACTATCCACAGGAAATAAAATGGGGCCAAAAATGGACAGTCCCTAATTAGTCTGGGGAAGCCACTTTTTCCAATATGACCTCTTCAACTCTAGGTGCTAGTCTACCTCGATCTTTGAGACGTGTGTCAACTACAGTGCTTCCTGGCTTCCTGGTTTCAATACTATGGCAGTCCCAAATCCCAGCCCCTCCTAACCTGAACCTTGCTATCCCCTGGACCCCAAATCCTGACCCTGTAATGGGGCCTTTTCATATCCTGCTGAATCCTTATCCCAAATGAAAGAAGATCCTACCCTTGTATGATGAACACATACAAATACCACTTAAAATTTTTTCCAAGAATTATCTCACAATTTTCTTTTTCCAAGAATTCTGAAGATGAAGTGCTAAAAACACAAAAAACAGAGGTCAAAGCCACCCAGTAAGAAAATCTCTAAACTTGTTGCCACACAATGCAGAGAACACTCAAACAGATCTGAGTGATTATAATCTTAGAAGACACTGGCCAAAACCAGAACGGTTTCACACTTGTTATCCACATGATAAAAGACTTTGCATTTTTAAAGGAAATGCGCTTCCCAAAAGCTAATATTTCCCCAAGAGTAGTTCAGCCTCAGAACTGTTCCCATAAGAACAGGCACCATTAGGGGCACCTGGGTGGCTCACTTGGTTAAGCGACTGCCTTTGGCTCAGGTCATGATCCCGGAGACCCCGGATCGAGCCCCACATTGGGCTTCCTACTTCAGTGGGAAGCCTGCTTCTCTCTCTCTCACTCCCCCTGCTTGTGTTCCCTCTCTCGCTGTGTTTCTGTCAAATAAATAAATAAAATCTTAAAAAAAAAAAACAAAAAAACCAGACACCATTATAGCTGTTCATCCTGGAAAATGGATACATAGTCACTCTACCACTTTACCCACTTTTGTGGATATTCAAATATTTTACCAAAAGTTAAGTTGCATAATCTCATGACTTTACTAAAAATAATGAAATTGTATGGGTGAATTTTATGATTTGTGAATTATAGCTCAACACGAAAATATTAACAATAAGGCATTATGATTTCCAGATTGGAGATGGGAGAAAATGGAGGCATCTGGAGAAACAAAAGTTATCTGTTTAAAGTCAAATAGGCTATCCAGGGGAAAATGTGCAAATGTGGACAAAATCTAATGTAGCACTTTATCCCCTCCATGCATTTGATCAAAGAGAAAGAATAATTACAAAATCCTTTCCGTCTCTTGGTTGAAAAAGGAAAAAGGCAGGTGGTGCCTGGGTGGCTCAGTTGGTTAAGCGATTGCCTTCGGCTCAGGTCATGATCCCGGAGACCTGGGATCAAGCCACATCAGGCTCCCTGCTCGGCGGGATGCCTGCTTCTCTCTCTCTCACTCCCCCTGCTTGTGTTCCCTCTCTAGGTGTTTTTCTCTCTGTCAAATAAATAAATAAAATCTTTAAAAAAAACTAAAAATAAAAAGGAAAAAGGCAGAGACTGAACCAAAACAGAGTTCAGGAGACAGCCAATAGCTTTTGGTGACTTTACAGGGGTATAAAGGTCTTCTCTAGCCCCTTTACCCTTTCCTAGCTGGGTTTTACCTCAAAACTGAAAAGGAAAAAACAAAACAAAACAAAAACCCCCAACAACTTCATGAATAAACTCCTACTCAGCTCTATAAGAAATAGAAACTAAAACATAGTAAGCAAAATCAGGACTGCTAGAGGACAAAGGAAGGGAAGAGAGACTTACTGATTACTAACATTCTAATCACAAAAAAGAAAGGCACTAAGGGGCACCGGGTGGCTCAGTAGGTTAAGCATCTGACTCTTGATTTCGACCCAGGTCATGATCTCAGGGTCCTGCAGTCCAGCCCCCCATGGGGCTCTGGGCTCAGCAAGGAGTCTGCCTGGGCTTCTCTTATCAATTCTTTCGTCTGTCCCACCCCACCCCTTGCTAAACAAACAAACAAATAGGGCTCCTAAAATCTCCAGAATAGGCCAAGAAGGTGCAAGAAAGTCCTTATGTAAATAGAAACCAGTTAAAAGGTGATGTCGCTTTGAGTAACTGTGTACTGCAGGAAAAGGAAACCCATTTGATCTTAATGCTTTGAATGTTCTTTAAGAAGCACAGACTTGGTTATGTAGAGTTGTATTTCCTTCTCTAGGTTCCAATGGATAGAACAAGCCTATAGACAAAATGTTTAATAACATCAAAATGTAAGTGTCAAATTCTGATAATGTGATAGAAAATGGTGACAGATGGAGTTCAGGAGTCAGAGTGAAAATGTCCCGACTGATTTAGAAACTCTAGTCCTTCCACTTACATCCTAGTGAGTCCACAGAGTTTAATTGACAGAACAAGTGGTTGGGATAAAGGCATGATTTTTCAGATTAAAAACAGTTCCTGTTATAATAAAAATAATGAGGGGCGCCTGGGTGGCTCAGTTGGTTAAGCGACTGCCTTCGGCTTGGGTCATGATCCCGGAGACCCGGGATCGAGTCCCACATCGGGCTCCCTGCTCGGCGGGAAAGCCTGCTTCTCCCTCTCTCGCTCCCCCTACTTGTGTTCCCTCTCTGGCTGTGTTTCCCTCTGTCAAATAAATAAAAATCTTAAAAAAAAAATAATGAAACACAGGTAAAACAAAGAGAGGTATAAGAAGTATGCTAAATCTTCTTTCTTTCTTTTTTTTTTTTTTTAAAGATTTTATTTGTTTGACAGAGAGAAACATACCCAGAGAGGGAACACAAGCAGGGGGAGTGAGAGAGGGAGAAGCAGGCTTCCCGCCAAGCAGGGAGCCCGATGTGGGACTCGATCCCGAATCTCCGGGATCATGACCCAAGCCGAAGGCAGTCGCTTAACCAACTGAACCACCCAGGCACCCTGCTAAATCTTCTTTCTTACTGAGGAGTCTATCTTCTATCTTTCTTACTGAGGAGTCTAAAGTTAAGGAATAGAAAAAGAGCAACATTGTTTTTAGGTTTTATCCACTAGAATAATAGTGTTTAAAGTAGCTACCTCTGGGGTCCCTGTGTGGCTCAGTCCTTAAGTGTCTGCCTTCAGCTCAGGTTATGATCCCAGAGTCCTGGGATCCAGCCCTGTTATCGGACTCCCTGCTTGGTGGGAACCCTCTCTCACTCCCCCTGCTTGTGTTCCCTCTCTGTGTTTCTCTGGGTCAAATAAAGAAATGATATCTTTAAAAAATAAAAAAATAAAGTAGTTACCTCTGATGTGTAGAGCAGTTAGGCTGGGATATTTTTTTCTTTTTACTTAATACCACTCAGTACCGCTTGTTGTTTTTTTTTTCTTTTTACATTATACATACATTTTTTTAAATCATTTCTTGATTCTTAAGTTGCAGAACCAAGGGGGGGAAATGATGTGCAAAACGACGAGCACAGTGAAGACATTTCTGCCATCAAACAGCGAATGCACTGGGTGTAGCAATTTCCCACTTCAGTGCATATGGTCGAATGCCAAGTCGGCTGCTGTTCAGGTGATGGTAGGTCCTTGCTCCAACACTAGAAAATAAAGTTCAACCGATTCATTTTCTTGGTAGGACACATTTCTATTGGTAAAAAATAAAGTAAAAAGCAGCAAATGCACTGGCCTTGAGTATGCTGGATGGACTCCCTATTTGCAACTAGGTAAGGATAGCCATTTCTGAAACAAGCTGGGTAACACCAATGTATGAAAGGCTTAATCCGAGCAGACCATGTGCAATTATAGCACATAGATTAAGAATTGTCAACAAAATGATTTAACAGTATTTCCAGGCAATAAATGGAGAATCCCTTATACTGTAGTCATTTAACCCACATTTACATTATTTTTTTCAGATTTTATTTATTTATAAGAGAGAGAGAGAGCAGGGTAGAGGGGTAGGGGGCAGTGGGAGAGGGAGAAGCACACTTTCAGCTGAGCAGGGAGCCCAACACGGGGCTCAATCCCAGGACCCTGGGATCATGACCTGAGCTGAAGGCAGATGCTTAACCCACTAAGCCACCCAGGCGCCCCTACATTTACAGGATTCTTAACTAAACCTGCTCATTTAATGCTAGTATCTGCCTCAATTTTTTACAAATACCCATACAGTTAGTTATCAGTAAGAATTCCTTTTAAGAATAGAGATTTTAAGCTTTTCGTACATGTAATTTACACCATATGCAAGAAAAGCAGGAACACTAGCACAAATGGACTTCACAGATTTAACCAGAAGCTTTACCTCCTCCCTACATTCCCTTAGGGAAATTTGTTGTGGCTTTGCTTAGGACTGTGTAGAAATAAGTAATCCCCAGGGACTTCCATCACTTCCCCTGGAAGTCTTTCTTATTCTACCCAGGCGGAAATCTACCGGGGCATGATCAAATCTCCACTCCCACACATCCTCCTAGGGGACTTGTTAAGATGGAAAATTGTGCGTATGGACAGGAAGTGACTATAGCTCCGACTTTAAACTTACAAGAAAATCAGTACTATACCAATTAGAAGTGGATAGTCTCTTGGACAGAGCTGATATAGAAACAGACTTTTGAAATAAGAAGTTCTGCTTTCTACGGCGATATGCAATTGCAAACCAGGGAAGATGCTAGCTCAGCATCTTCAAAACCACTTAACAACAGAGTTCGTGAACTACTCTCATGTCACCCTAAAGAACTCGAAGTGACCAACAGTTTGATAGGCTTACACTTAACATGGATCCTTTAAAATAATGAAAGAGTCCTATATTTAAAATCAGAAGGCCTGCCAATAACTGGGAAGATATATGCACAAACATATATCAGAGGGAAATGGTTAATTTTAATGTTCGATTTCTCTTAATGGTTGATTTCTCTTCTTTAGGAACATCCTTCAGTGGCGTACCCCAACCTTGTGAACACCCCACTAAAAAAAAAAAAATCAGGCAGTTCACAAAATGTAGTGTATGGGAAGAGGTCAGAGTCCTTGTTAATTGAAATCATGTAAGTTTGAACGAGTTTTTATTGTTGTTCCCTGCAAGTAAGTGACAGAGATTATTATAAATTAAAAGTCCAGAAACTGTGAGGGCACTATTATACACTGTCAAGGGATGTCTAAAATGATGCAGCCTTTCAGGAAAACAAGTTGGCAATATGTCTTCAAATTATAGTACATTCACTCACTGCAATACTATGCAGTTGTGAAAAGAAGCCTCTAGAAGTTTTTATAGACATGGAAAATTACGTTGGGAAAACCATAACAAAACATAAGCACAGGAAAATTGCCTTATCAACCACATGAAACACAACATATCCATAGCTTGTAGACGTCCTATATTTATAAGAATGGTCAAAGTTCCCATTAGAAAAAAGCAGATTGCTTCTACCTATCATTCCTGTAGATTTTGGTAGAAAGCTAGCTTATCTCAAGCTGATTCCCACCTTATGAAATATGAATACCCTAAGAAACAAGAATTCAATTTTTATATTTTGCATTTTAAAGCAAATGCCCTGCTAAGCATTCTTCAAAAGTCCTTGAATATTCTTATTTGGTCTGTTTATTTTATTTTAAACATTACTGGATCAGTTAGTTAATTGCAAAATGCCTAAATATCTTTAATGATTAACAACCGCCAAAAGTAGGGGCGCCTAGGGGGCTCCGTCGTTAAGCGTCTGCCTTCGGCTCAGGTCATGATCCTGGAGTCTCTGGATCGGGAAGCCTGCTTCTCCCTCTCTCACTCCCCCTGCTTGTGTTCCCTCTCTAGCTGTGTTTCTCTCTGTCAAATAAATAATAAAATCTTTTTTAAAAAAAATGCCAAAGTACAGTTTGGTTCCACAAAAAAATGTGGAGAGGTTCAATTTATCTTTGTGTGCCTTCACTGTATTATTTATTTCCAACCACTAACAACTGAAACAAAACAAAAATACGATCATTTGCACTCTATACATGACTTTCTTCCTCAAGTAAAACATCCGGACCAGCAAGGTGAATACGGAAGACTCCCCTTCTGACTCAGTTACTTAACCTTCCTGTGGCTCAGTTTCCTCTCCTAACTAACAGGGTCATATTATCTACCTGGGCACAGTAGGAACACTTGTGGCCCACTCCCAATTCCTATGTTAAAATCCTAACAAGTGATGGTGTTAGTAGGTGGAGCTTTGGAGAACTGATTAGATGGGATTAGTGCCCTTCTAAAAACAGACCTTAATAAACTCCTTTCCAGTTCCAAAGATGCTGGCTATGAAGCAGGAAGAGGACGCTTACCAAAACATGACCGTGCTGGCCCCCTGATCTTGGACTTGCCAGCCTCTAGAACCGTGGGCAACACAGTTAAGTTGTTTATAAGACACCGTGTCTGTAGCATTTTCTGACAGCAGCTCGAACAGACTAAGCCATACCTCAAGGATGATCAACTCATTAATCCATGTAAAAAGCTCTTACAACCTTGTTTGGCCTATAGCCCTTCAATGAATGTTAGTTTTCAGAGCGCCTGGATGGCTCAGTGGGTTAAATCCTCCACCTTCGGCTCAGGTCATGATCTCAGGGTCCTGGGATAGAGGCCCGCATCAGGCTCTCTGCTCGGCAGGGAGCCTGCTTCTCCCTCTCTCTGCCTGTCTCTCTGCCTACTTGTGATCTCTCTCTGTGTCAAATAAATAAATAAATAAATCTTTTTTAAAAATAAATGTTTTCAAAATTAATAAATATATAAAGAAATGGTGATTTTCATAATTACTATTAATTTTAGTTGAAGTGTAGTTGACTTTAGTTTTTGTAATTCTTATCATTACGGTTACTACAAAGAAACAGTGCACTTTTTAAATTATGATTGCTACGATATTGTATGTGAGGATATAAGTAATGGCAGTAATGCGGTTAGAGCACAATTAAAGCCATTAGAAAATTTTTCGCAAAAATGAAGATTTAGAATAGCTTCTAGAATGAAGGATTTATACTCCATTGGTGTTGACTTTGGAGCAATGAGACCTCGATGGCATTCAGCTTGTGGACAATGTGTCCTGGGCAGCCGTGCGGTGGCACTTTCAGAATAAGTGACTCAATTAGCTGTTAAAGGTGTCATATCTTAGAACCCAGGGAAACTAAAAGTCAACAGTCAAACCACTTGTACTTTTTTAAGTTCAAATTGCCAAACTCAGTTACTCTGCCAGATTTTGTGCATAAATTAGATAAAATCATCTTGGATCTTTCTGTGAGATAATAATGTTCTTAACCTCGATTTTAAATCACTGCAAGTGGTAAGTTAGCGCATTTTTTTAGTTCTTCTTTTTTCCTTTTTCCAAAGCATGAGGAATTATTAAACCTCTAAAAATCAAATTCAACCTTTTTAAAACTATTACTCCACTGTATTAGTAATTGTGTTGGTACTGCATTAGTCAGTGATACATTTGGAAAACAAAAACCCTACCGTGTATAAACCATCGGGCCTGGCTGAGCAAGGCTGTCAGCGGTGTCTGCCTCCTGCTCCCCGTCGTGGACCTCATGTGTACCGGCCCATATGCAAGACAGAGTTCTGGGGAATGGAGACAGGATGGCCCTCTTGCCCGGCTCTGCCACACTGACCTGGGACCTGGGTGGCTCAGTAGGTTAAGCATCTGACTCTTGATTTCAGCTCATGGCGTGATCTCAGGGTTGTGACATTAAGTCCAGTATTGGGCTCTATGTTCAGTGGGGAGTCTGCTTGAGATTCTCTCTCTCCCCCTCCTTTTCTACCTCCCCAAATAAATAAAATCTTTAAAAAAAAAAAAAAAGCTGGGGAGAAGGACCAACAGACATCACCTGGATGTGGAAGCAGAAGTCTCGGGATGGGCTCCCAGCACCTTTGTTGGGACCTCATCGGCCTCGCTATGGTCGCTGCTTTGGGAAGAGGGCAGTTATGAAACTGCAAGGAATCTCCCACCCTTTGCAGACCGACAGACCAAGTTCAAATCAAGGGAAATCAGTTTTCCTTCTACCTCATTGGCCATTTACTCTCAGGCTTTGTTTCTCTGTCTTCCTTCTCTGCTCAACTTTTGGACTTCAGAGCAGTGTCCCTCAACTGGGGAGAAGGGCCAGGTGTTTTTTGTTTTAATTTGCAATCCTCTGCACATGGATGCTGTTGTAAAATGTGATAAAGATAGATTATCAAAATAATGAAAGCAAGAGGCATACAGAATACAAGCCACTGACCAAGCCTTTGCTGTCATCGCTATTAAAGTTCCAAAAATTGACTCTGCTCTGTTTGTAACTCACGGGGACCAATACGAGGGTGTGGAAGTCACCAGGCTGTGGACCACCTTTAAGCAGCATCGCTCTTGAAAATGCAGTTCTCCATCTACACGCCCTTCCTGGGTAATGTCCCCAAACTTTACAGTGACAAATCCCTAATATAAGGCTCTTGCTTCCCCACAGTGAGGACTCAGGTGTCCTGCCGCCTGCCCGAACATTCCTGTTGGAAGTCTCGGGACATCCCACACTAAGGTGCTAACAGCCTGTGATGTTATCCCCATCCTGAAACCTGTTCTCTCCCTTACCCAAAACAGAATCCTCACTCCTCCAGGTGCCTCTCTCACTAGACTGTAACTCTACTCCGTCAGTAATTCCTGTCTCAAATATGCTCCAAATCTGTCCACTGTCCTCCCTCATCTGCCCTTCCTCCAAGCCACCATTCTCTCTCCCCTACATCCCTGAAAAGGCATCCCAGCTTTCTCCCATTTCTCACCTGCCTCCCTGTAACTGACAATCCACGTAGCTGTGAAAGGGAAGGTTGACCACGTGAATCAGATCACAGCATGTCCCTGCTTAAAACCCTCCAGTGAGTTTTCATTACTGTCAGAATAAAATCAAAGTCTGGTTCTCTGGCACACACGACCTGACCCAGCCTGGGCTCTGCTTCCCCTCCAGCCTTCTCTCTGATTCCATTCCCATGGGCAACTAAAGTCAAGCTACAGGAGACCTTTCTGTTCCTGAAACACGCCCAGCCCCTCCCTGCATCAGGAACTTTATATTTGCGGCTCCTGGGCCTAAAACACTGCTCTCAAGATCTTAGGTGGCTAGCTCCTTCTTCTCACCCTGATCTCAGCTACCAGGCTCCTTCTCAACACGGCTTCCCAGGCACCTCCGAAGACACCCAGTCCACAGAGGATCAACTGCAGCAAAAGGACCCGCCGCTCGCTCTCTCTCACATAACCCTGCTGGACTTCCACCGTAGCCCTTCACCACAGCGAAATTTCACTTTTTGTGAAATTCTGTAGAATTTCCACCCTCCAGCTCCCAACAGCTTACAAACCTGGGAACAGGGGACCCATAACGGCGCCGTTCACAGCTATGGCCCAACACCTGAACAGTGCCCAGAACCAAGAGGGTTCCCCCTAAAAATATTTGTTGATTCATTAAAGGAGTGATTCTGACAAATGCCACTCAATAACCCTGTAAATCTTTCACCTCAGTGCCTGTTTTGTCATCTATAAAACAGAAACAGTAATGCCGACCCCATGAGGTGGTTGTGAGAATTCATTCCCGCACAGAGGAAGTGATGCGGGTAAAGCATGAGGCCCGGGGCGTGGCAGGGGCGTCGCAGGAGCGTTCCACCAGTGGTGGCTAGGAAGGCTACTGTGCGCTGTGGCCAGCAGGAAGGAGCCTCCACTAGGACACCGTAAGCTCATCCACAGCACATCTAAGACACACCCCCCCCCCTTGGTCTGCCAGGAAAGACAGGGAGAGACATTCAGGGAGGAAAAGGCTCAGTTCTTCCAGTTTTTCAGGTGAGGGCCACCAGGCCAGCACAATCTGGATATTTACAAAAATACATGTTCATCGGTACTCACTGGCTGGTGGACCGGGGGGGGGTCTACTGGGCACGTATTTGCATTCATACATCTCTCATGCTAAAATACCAGCCTAGGTTTGCAGATGTCTGGAAAGAACCTGGAAATTCCATTTAATTTTATATGTAGAAGGAAACTTACTTGACAACCGCCCATTTTTCTCAAATGGGCCAATATAGAAATATGACTCTGATTTTGGAATCTTTTTCCAGGGAAGCAGGCAATAAACAATCATGCTCTTTTCTGTCACATCCACATTATACTAAAAGCAGGGAAAACAGAACGTGTGTACTCTTCAATCAGCTCCCTCGATTCATCCTTTCATTAAATTGAGAGTGCTGTAACATCATATCACTGCATCTCACCAACAGTACTACGCCCCACTCTAGCGTTATTATGAACTCATGCCTTCCTCAACCCCTTGATCCACCCACCTGCAAGAGTATGTCAGACCAAGAGCTGGCTTTTTTCATTCAGGGACACCCACCTTTGAAATGACCTATTTTACTTTTGTTCTTTGGAATATTTTTATGATGCTCTTGTAAATCTGCGTTCATCACTAATTTTAGTTGAATGAATAGGGAATTAAACCGGATTACAAGTCCCTAGCTAATGTCCCTAAAAATACATCAAGGATATTAGAGAAGGAATGATGGTCACAGCTCAAAAATTTGCTTGGGGTGCTGATGCACCTTTTATTTGTCCCCTTCCTTGCTTGCTAAGTAGGAGGGTTACACACGCACAGGAAACAAGCATGTGTTTGTGCAAGCTGGCTGGTTTTTTTCTGTGCCTAAAGAAAAGTGAATGGGCACTTGTGACAATTGTTACAGGGTTTATTATTTCAATAAACTGCATTTCAGCCTCCCAGTCTTGGCATTGCAACGTGACTGATTCGGCAAGATCGGATACCCAGAGAGCCTGGTCCAGGCCTTCCTTCTTCAACCCTATAGGGAAGGAAACATGCCCCTGTTGGTTCAAAAAAGGTTAGTGCTTGACATGTCGAATCAGAAGCTATCGGATGAAGTGGGAACATGGGTATAACATAGTAGAAATGTTACCAAATGGGTTGATTCCAAGAAGCATGAAGATATTACCCAGACTCTTCTACCACAATTTTTTAATCGAGTGAGAATGAAACTGAAGTCTAGACTAAGGCATCAATTGATCATCAACTTCATGTTTTATGAGTTTTTAGAAAGCAGCATATTTTAATCATAAATACTTTATGGCCCTATTATAGGGAGAAGCTTTTTTCTGTTAGATGGATTTGTCCCATGAAAGCAGATGGAAAAGGAAGCTCAGTGTTGCAGTCAAATGTTATTTAAAGGTTAATGGTCCAATCTCGGGGTTATTCTGATGATAAATTATCTCTCATCCCTCACAGAGACCCCCCAGTTAACAGACTCCTTTATGCAACTTTAGTTCCTGCTTAGGTTTGTCCTTGTGACTTAAAAGCTACTTTTCCTTCAGGCTTCCTCCTCCAGATGAAAGCCTTTTTCTCCCCAGTGCTGGCCGCTTTACACTAACTCAAAAGAAACACAATCAGATAAAAGGAACTTATTTGTAAGACCTTTCCACGTCACTGCATTTTGAAAGAGGATATTGGTTAACGCTACCCCGAACTTCTAAATCATGCCCCCTAACATAAGACTGCTCCCTCCTGTTTCATGGCCATAACTAGAATAACAATGACCAGCGCTTTTCTTTTTTGAAGGGTTGATGTGTCTTACCAGAATTGTGTCTCTCGTGATATTTTAAGTTGACTAATACAATGATAATAGTTTAATAATAACAACAATAATATATATTTCTTTAAGATTTTATTATTTATTTTATTTATTTGACAGAGAGAGAGATCACAAGTAGGTAGAGAGGCAGACAGAGAGAGAGGAGGAAGCAGGTTTCCTGATAAGCAGAGAGCCAGATGTGAGACTTGATCCCAGGACCCTGAGATCATGACCTGAGCCGAAGGCAGAGGCTTAACCCTCTGAGCCACCCAGGCACCCCAATAACAACAATAATATTAACAGAAGTGAGGGAAGGAACTCATACTCATTGAGCACTTTCCATACATTAGGCAGTTAGTTAACACTGGTTATCTCAAATGCACATTTATTCCCCTAGCTCCATGGAGTAGCTATTATTCCCAAACTTTTACAAAGGAGAATCTGAGGGGCACCTGGGTGGCTCAGTTGGTTAAGCGACTGCCTTCGGCTCAGGTCATGATCCCGGAGACCGGGGATCGAGTCCCACATCGGGCTGCCTGCTCGGCAGGAAGCCTGCTTCTCCCTCTCTCACTCCCCCTGCTTGTGTTCCCTCTCTCGCTGTGTTTCTCTCTGTCAAATAAATAAAATCTTAAAAAAAAAAAAAAAAAAAAAGGAGAATCTGAGGCTAGGAAGATTTAAGTATATCCTGAAATTCCCACAGCCAGTAGGAGGCAGAGGCAAAATCTAAACTCAAAAACCCGTGCTCTTTTTTGTATACTCTGTTGCTCCATAATTACAACTCAAGAAATATTTATTAAGCACCTTTGAGGTACACGCACCATGTTAAATTTTTTTAAATGGGTAAGACCCATAGTGCAGTCAAATAAACCAAGGTCCAAATCTTGGCTCTGCCACTTACTGGCTGTATCTTTGCTTTCACTTACCCTGAAAATGGGGATACTATGAACTCCATAGAGCTTTTCTTAGGATGAAATATTATGATGGCTACAAACAGTAATCACTAATATTAATTGAGAGTTTACTATGTGCTAAGCACTGTCCTATGAATTCATGTAATTCTCTCAAACATCCTATTAGATACTTGCAATTTATGAGGAAAAAGGCACAGGGAGGGGAGGGCATTTGTCCAGGATCACCCAGCTGTAAGCATCAGACTGGTATTCGAACCCAGGCAGTCTGGCTCTAGACTCGTCTTAACTACAGTGCTATGAAGCCTCTCTGCCTGGCACATAGTGAGGACTCAAAAATAATAGCTTTAAAAATGTTTCCTTTCTAGGGGCACTTGGGTTGCTCAGTAGGTTAGGTGTCTGACTCTTGATTCCAGCTCAGGTCACAATCTCAGGGTCCTGAGATCAAACCCTATGTGGGGCTCCATGATCAGTGAGGAGTCTGCTTGTCCCTCTCCTGCCCCCTCTGTCACATCCCCGTTAAATAATGAATAAATAAACAAATAAAATATTTTTTAAAAATGTTTCCTTTCTAGGGAGTGGCTTAGTCAGTTAAACATCCAACTCTCGATCTGGGTGGCTTAGTCAGTTAAACATCCAACTCTCGATCTCAGCTCAGGTCTTGAACTCAGGGTTATGAGTTCAAGCCCTGCAATGGGCTCCATGCTGGGTGTGGAGTCTACTTTTAAAAAAAGTTTCCTTTCTAAATAGAAGGAATACAATTAAAACAAGAATATAAATCTTCATAATGTAAAGAATATTGTTACTCAGGAGACGAAAAAAGCAGAGGAGGTCTGTCTCAAAAGACAGTCTTCATAGCATATAAAATGGACCTTAGGGGCACGCACCCAGGTGGCTCAGTTGGTTAAGCGCCTGCCTTCGGCTCAGGTCATGATCCTGGAGACCCGGGATCGAGTCCCACATCAGGCTCCCTGCTCGGCAGGCGGCCTGCTTCTCCCTCTCTCACCCCCCTGCTTGTGTTCCCTCTCTAGCTGTGTTTCTCTCTGTCAAATAAATTATATAAAATCTTTAAAATATAAATAAATAAAATGGACCTTAAAAATTTGTTACCATTTTGTCAGAAACTGGTGGAAAAAAGGGTATTTCAGGTGGAAATAGAGCTGAAAGCAGATTTGTGTTTGGAAAAGATGAACAATCTAGCTTGACCTAAGCCACAGTTTCAAAGACAAAAAAGTGAAGAGGGCTATCCATGTCATAAAGAGCCTTGAATGCCACGTGAGAGGAATCTGAAGGCCATTCAAGAGGCAATAAGGAGGATATTGCAATCGTGCAATCAAGCCACAGAAAATTAATTAATTTGAAAGTCTTTTTCTGCTGGGTGTGCCTGTCTCTCTACTTTGCTCAATGTGTAGACATGCCCAATAAAGTCATCTCTTCCCTCCAAAAAGTTAAGACATCCTGGTAGTTATCACAAGGGATCCTTGAATATAGTGCTGGAGGAATCTAAAGATAATTCAAGAAGCAATGGGGGTCATGGAAGGTTCTGATAGGGAAGCCATGCAATCAAGTCCAAGTTGTAGAAAATTAACAGCCACAAAAAAAAAAAAAAAAAAAAAAAAAAAAAAAAAAAAAAAAAGAAAAGAAAATTAACAGCCACGACATAAAGAATGAAGACAAAAGAGGATATGGTAACTGCTGTCCGTATGTTCCAACTGCTTTCTTTACAGGCTCTTAAAATTTAGGAAGAGTATTAATCTGAAAATAATTTACTTAGTAGCTTTTTTTAGAGACTGGAAACCATGACAAGGCTGCACTTGAACTGCTGAACTGCCAAAACGATGGGAAAAAATTATAGACGATGTGAAGTCCTGTGCTCGAATAACTCGCATTTTAATGGAAGTCATGAACTAAGTCTGGAGAATTGGACTGACTATATTTTTGGCTACCATTTATCTCTGCTATCTTTCAGTTCTTTGAAAACACACATAGTAGTAAGCAGACATGAGATTAGCTACTGTCTCTGGTTGACCAGTTTACAATTTGCAATCTATACGAAAGTGATCCAGAGGGGAAAATGTGGCTCAATCCCGAAATTATGCTTCTACTATCAGATATGCAGAGACAGATGCAAATGCAACAATGAAAATGTTATCTGAGCATGTTTTAATATAGTCCCAGGCCTTCAGAAGTCAGATCTGCTGTGTGTGCCCACTTTGTACTCTGTTCAATGTGGATGCACGTCTAATAAATTCATCTGTTCCCTCCAGATTTTTCTGTTTGCTTTCAAAAAAGAAAATTAAGACCCCCCTGATACATATTACAAAGACCAGGCAAGGATGGCACATCAGATAGTTGACAATAGTCACACCTGCGGGTAATTTCTGTCCCAGGGGATTAGTCTTTAGCTCAAACCACATTAGAATTGAGACTGCCTGGTAATTTCATTAGTGTGCCATTCCAAAATCCATGGGTATATTGAGAATATAATGATTTATCATCACACATCTTGATTTCTAAGCTTAGTCACACCCTTCACAGCATGGTTATCTGGTTTTACAGCTTTTCCTTTCTGAAACTACAGAAGGAAGGGGTTTGCCTTCCTCTCTTAGCTATTCTTCTGGACTATATCAAGCACTCTAAGCCAAATGTTAGGCAATGGCGGCCCATTATCCCTTGGCTATATTTGCTTCTTTCTTGTTCCCACAGTGAAAGCGATTTGCAATACAGGATATATACTTTGTTTGCGAGCTACAAATTCTAACAGTGGCCAGAGCTGAGTTTTATTCACACAGTTATTCACAAATGAAAACAACACACAAGCAGAGCAGGAGGAAGGTGAGGGGAATTAGGTGTCTAGAGTGCAAAAGATAAAATCACTCTCCCGGGGTCATGGCTTACACCCCTCACCCTTGTGCTGGCTCTGTGCATGTGCACATGCACGCACATCACAAAACCCAAGATGATCAACTTTATAAGTATAAGTAAACCAGCCTAAAGCCACAGATCAGGTTTCTCACGTTACATTCAGTTCAGGTCCACGCTTAACTGAGCATATTGGTTCACTCAACACTCTCCAGGGCTTTGCATCTCACACAGCATAAAAGCCAAAGTCCTTCTGGTGGGTCACCAGACAGCACATGACCAGTCCCGCAAACCCCCCACCATCTCTCTACTGCCCCCTCACTGGGCCTGAAACACTCCCAGCACATTCCTGCTTGGGGTGGCAATGGTCCTTCCCTCTACCTAGAACACCCTTACTCCACATTCTTACATGGCTTGCACTCTCTTCCTCCTCTTTGTCTAAACACCATCTTCTCAACAAAGCCTAACCGATCTCTCCCATCCTGCTCTTTCCGTCCCCTCCCACCAACCCTGCTTCATTTTCTCCAGAGCACTCACCACCATATGACATTCACTATCCATTTTTATTTACTTATATTTCAAAAATATCATTTTACATAAATGAAATAACACAACTCAAGACTTATGCTCCCTTGTAAGTCCCCACTGGCAAGGATTTTTTTTAATGTTTTGTGCAATGTTCCACCTGCTAATCTAAAATAGCAGGTGTTCAATAAATACTTGTGGAATGAATGCAGACGAGTGAGAGGCAGACAAGTTTAAGCTAGATATTGTTTCTACCATTGGGGTGACAACAGTATCCATGAATATTGCTCCCCAAATAAAGTAAAGCCTGTCAAATTATCTCCACCAGGGTCTCTGTCAGTCTGGTGATGTTGTTAACTTATTAAATCAATATCAAAACTTCTTTAGAGAAGCGAATGTAAACACAACCCATAATAAGTGCACATATATGCATAATCTAGTCTAAGCAGAATACAAAACTCGAAGAAAGACTAGGAAATAAATTTGAAAAGAGACAGTTTAGGAACTTAAAAATGTTGATAATATTCTCAACAAAGGAAGGCACAGCACATTCCTTTAGCCATAGTTCATGTCCTTGATATTCATGACCTCCGGAAGGATTCTGCTGAATTTTATTAGTATATTACATGTGACAGCAATTCCCAATAATAAAATACCTTTCTTCTGGCATTCTGTTAATGAAATATATTTCCACTAAATGTCACCCTTTTTTTATGACCGAGTCAATAAGACAGTAAAAGTAAATTTTCAAAATAAATGTGTCTTAATTGGCATTAAAGTCATATTTTACAGACTTCATTTGGCAGCCCAACATCAATTTCATGAGGGCTATTTTCTTCTGCAATGAATAATACAAAAGTAGAAATCATTGTGATTTCACAATGGTTTTATGGTTACATAAAACAGCCAATAAGTGTGTAAGAGCCTTCTTTCCCTTACTTATCTATTAATGCTTCCTTTTCATAATTGAGGAAGATGTGTATTTTGACCATCGTGATCCCAAAGACTGAAGTGCTTGGTGGAGACCCTCTCTTTACTACCAAATTCGTTCTTATTCCAGAAAGAAAAATGTTCCGGCCCTGATGCTTTGTTGCAAAGTCAAGGAGCTGGATGAGGCAAACAAGCAGTGTTCTGAATGGACACTCAAGCAGACAATCCTCATTTCCCAAATTTGCATTTCCTCTTGCCAAACACATCTTTGGTATTTTTTTTGTTTGATTTGTACCAAAAATAACAGAAGGCATGTTAAAAAAAAAAAAAAAAAGATGACATTTTGCTGTTTTTTTTTTCCTGCTCCATACAAAGGTTGGCATTCAAAATCTTTTATAAGTTAGACAGGATATGCTCATGTTAAGTCTTATCTGTCAATGCTTCCAAATAACTGGACCAGCAAGCCCGATGAACAGCACATGATCCTTTCTAAGAGCAAAGTAGGCTCTCTGTTAGTTTTATGTTTGGGATCCTGGACCAGACGATGCTATGAGCATCATTTGAAATGGTTTATGACAACCAAACTCAAGAAGGATGTTCTCTTTCACTAACAAACTTCTCATTTCTGTTGTCTTGACAACACGCAACACTTTGCAGACCTCTCAGAAGTTAGCAGCTCTTCTTTCTGGTAAACTAGGAGGCACCTCTTGCAAAAGCAAAAGTGATAAAGAGTCTGAACTCAAGAGGACAGTCAGCCCCTCCCCCAACCCTTCTGCCTAAGTAATGTTCCCTAAGATGCTGCCAGCCTCTGCTCCCATGGGCTAAAATCCCAGCTGAGAGTTAAGCATTACAGGAGTTGTATCAAAGTAAAATTAAGTCATTGGATTGGGAAATTTACTTCTGGTTCCAGGACCTGGAAGTGGTTCGAGGTTATCTAGGGAACAGAAGGGAATAGGGAATAGGGCTGAAGAGGGCCTCTGATGCATGCTATGTCCATGATCACATCACATCGCAGGAGAACAGAGCTCAAGAAAGAACTCAGGTCTCCCACTTCATCATCCAATCCTTCCATGGGAATGTACTGCCTGCTGTAGAGGGCCTGCTGTTTGGATAAGGGGGCACATTTGGAGTCAACCTTAAAA
Source organism: Spilogale gracilis (assembly GCA_004023965.1). Lineage (NCBI taxonomy): Eukaryota > Metazoa > Chordata > Mammalia > Carnivora > Mephitidae > Spilogale > Spilogale gracilis. The sequence continues at coordinate 9,567 of PITA01020581.1, read as the reverse complement.
AGAATTAATTTTCAGATTTTTTTTTGATGGAGTGTAATAAGAAACCATGAATAAGAATAAACAATCCAGCCTTTGAGAAATTTATCAGCACCAGACTATTCTGTGATTATCTTATCCTAAAAGCAATTTATTTCTTGCTGTCAATCATTCTGGGGAAATTAATCCCCTAAGAGGCTATGAGATTGGCTTTAGATGGAGCAAGGAGAAATAAATATCCTTTTTTCCTCAGGGCTAGAAGTGATCTGTGCCTTGATATAAGTAAGGAAATGTCTGTAACATTTTCTAATGCTGAGGAAATAACGTGCTCCTAGCTGGGCAGAGTTGGGGGGGGGGGGGAAGGCAAGAGGTAGGGCAGGAGAGAGTATAGGGTGAGTCAACCACAGAGGAGTACTTGGTCTTCCCTGGACCATGCTCACTTTCCAATTTCTCCGAACTATCAGTAAAGCCTCATTAAAAGTTACAGTCTAATAACTATGTTCTAAGAAAAATCTCAACAAGATATATGTGCAAAGATTTTCAGTGTAGCCTAGACTATTAAAGCAAACAAGCAAAGTATCAATCAATAAAGGACTATTAAACCAGGTATAGGAACAACCAGATGCTTGAACATTATGCAGTCATAAAAATGAGCTATATCTGCATACACTGGAAAGATCTCAAGATATATTATGTAAAAAGGCAAAGTGGATTTTTTTTAAGGACATAGGTAGGAAGATCATAGTGTCATAGGTAATGGATGGGTTGATTTTAGTGTCCTAGTAAAATACATAACTTTTCCCACCAAGCTGTGGGCTGCGAGCATGGCAATCCTTTTCTCCCAATTCTCTCAATAACTCCTTAGTAAATAAATGTCTACTCAGCTTCAGGTTCTCAGGTGGGCTAGGATCTGGGAAAATGTGTTTAACACCCAGACTTAGCTCCCCTGAGATTACAGATAACTTTGCACAGTTAAGTGTCAACTGTATAACAAGCACGAAACGAAAGAGTCTGGTCGGGGTGGGGTGGGGGAGGGAATAGTTGTTGGAGACTAAGCAGAGTTATACCACAATGTTCAAATTATGTTTATTAGCAGAGAAATCAGGGCAAAAGGATGCTTCCAAATCAAGGCCCTGGTTTAATCAAATGGATTCAGGGAACCAGGCTACGGACATCTTCAAGAGACACTCGTCGGAGGCTCACTTAAAGCAAATGTTCCATACACCAGCGAATAAATATCCTTTACTCCTTTAGACAGCTCAGGCTGAGCTAAAAGGTATCATTAGACTGCCACGACTGGCCAGATCCCCTGCTCCGCTGTCACTCTTTCCAAGAGAAGAACATTGCCACCTTGCTCCCACTCTTCCTATGATGAAGGTGTGCCGCGGTGACAGGGAAGCCTGATAGGAACTGAAAATAGGCAACCACTTAGTGTCCTTTCCACAGCTGTGGAAAGAGTTCAGGCCTCAGACCCGATCAGCCTAAGGAGTATGAATGCTCTGGATAGCAGGATAGTGGGGAATGTGACCATGAACTTCGAATCACAGCGGGATATCAATCCCTGCTAGGACATGGCCTCTTGAGGCGGGGACTGTGCCTTACCCGCGGCCGTACCTCTTGCCATATACCCTTTGGTGCTGCGCACTCTCCCTACGTGTTTATGGAATGAATAAGTGAATGCCGTCCTCAGAACCTGCCCAGCCTGCTTTGTGCACAGAGTAAAACTTGAGTGAGGCCCTCAGGTGATCCCTCACACTAATAATGCTGTCAAAGCATTTGCCAAGCTCTCAAAAAGGCCCTCGGTGGGATCCCACGCCTGTCTCAGCCTCTCCCCCTGTTACCCGCTGGCTGGACTTTTCTGGTGCAGGAGGCCGGGTTCAAGTCAGCTCTGCTGGGGTCCTGTGAGCACGGCAAGCCAGAATGAAGAATGCGGTATTTTTAACCACACGGAAGTCTTTTATTTTTATGTAGCTAAATGTATCTACCTTTCCTTTCATGACTTTAAGGCTTTATATTCTGCATAAAAGGTCAGGAGCCTTCTAACATTATCTGGTCATAAATTCACCTGTGTCTTCTTCCAGGGTACCAATTGCTTCATTTATTTTATACTTAATTATTTAATACATTTGGAATTTTATGTGCATATGGAATAAGAAAGGGGTCCATGTTGACTTTTTCTGAATAGCCAATTGTACCCACATTATTTAGGGAATGATCTTTTTTTCTCACACAGATCTTAAAATGTCACTTTACTCTAACTCAATTCCATATAGATGTGTTCAATGATCTTTTTCCACCATTTGATTTTTGTTCTCCAAACTAAATTGGCTTCATTATTGGAGTGTCATATCGTTTTAATATTCAGTTAGGCTAATCTCTCTTAATTACACTTCTGCTTCAGAATTTCATTTTATTTCATTGTGCAAAATGAAGAACAGCACCATTTTGCCATATCTCTAAAAAAAAGAGTCTGGGGCGCCTGGGTGGCTCAGTGGGTTAAAGCCTCTGCCTTCAGCTCAGGTCATGATCTCAGGGTCCTGGGATCGAGGCCACACTGGGCTCTCTGCTCAGCGGGGAGCCTGCTTCCTCCTCTCTCTCTCTGCCTGCCTCTCTGCCTGCCTCTCTGCCTACTTGTGATCTCTCTCTATGTCAAATAAATAAATAAAATCTTTTTAAAAAAAAGAGTGTCTTCTGGTACTTTAATTGGAGTTTCTCTTCTTTTATAGAGAGATTTAGGGAAGAAGAACATTTTTACAAGATAGTGTTTTGTTATCCAAGAGCATAGTAGCTCTCTCTGATGGTTTAAACATTTCATGTTCCCAAAGGTAGTTTTTAAATTTTCCTCATAGCATTCCTGTATGTTATACTTCCCTTCAAATGTCTTCTTGACGCTTACCATGCTGAATTGCCATTTTTAAAATTCTAATAACATCCCATTTCCCGTTTTGGAATACTTCTCTACCAATTCTCCATTTTGCAAATGCCACTCATTTTTCAAGACCCTATTCCAACACCACTTGCTTGTACAGTTTTCCTTGATCCAATATGCACCAGGATGGACAGCTGTCCTTCCTCTGTGTTCCTCCACCATCTTATATGTACCACCAGCACTCCACTGACCCCTACAGCTTCTGTACACAGGAGGCGCACCTCCCCTAGTCAGAGAGCTCTGTAAGCAGAGAAACTAGGACCCACCCCCACCCCGCCCCCCGCCCACCCCCCGAAGTGTGGCTCATAGTGAGCACTCAGTGATTACATAAAGTGAATGAGTGAACCAATGAATGAATGGATGCCATATGCTTCTTGTTTCAGTAGCATTTTTGCGGTGCTAAAGAAAATGTTGATAAATGGTAACAGGTTTTTTTTCCTTAAATACAAGCCATGCTTAAAAATGCAGAAAACTATCTCATAATGAGAAATAATAAGTAATTAAGAAATAAACACTAGATACACTATTTCCATGGCACATATTTCAGCCTAATATAAAGAGGCAGTGTTATGGTGAGTAGAATATACTCACCATTGACAAGACCTGAATTTAAATCTTGGATCGACCACTTATTAGCTAGATGGTCTCAAGCAAGTTACTTCTTCTATGCCTCATTTCCTCTATCTGTAAAACAGACACAGCAAATATCTTCATAATAGAATTTCTAAGAAATTATCTCAAACTGAAATGTCCAAACAAAATGCTTGATTCCCCACTCATCAAACCTGCTCCTTTTGCACTCTTTCCCATCCCAGTTAATTACATGGTATCCTCACAGGTGTGAGAAGAAGAATAAGAAGGAGGAGTGAGAGGGGTGGGGGAGGGGGGAAGGGGAAGGATGGGGGGGAACCAAAGGGGGAGAAAGAGAAGAAGGAGAAAAAGGGGAGGAGGAGAAGGGGAAGAGGAGGAAGAAGAGGAGGAGTAAGAGGAGGAAGGAGAGGAAGGAGAAGAAGAAGAAAAGAGAAAAAAGGAACAGAAAAAAAGGAAACATCCTCAATTCTCTCCCTTTTACTCCATGCTGCCAGCCCACCAGCCAGTCCCACAAGCACTTCCTTAGAAAGAGTTCCAGAACCCAGTGACTTCTAACCAGCTGTTCTCCTACCATCTGGTCTAAGTCACCACCTTCTCTTTTCTGACCATTACAATAGCCTCCTCACAGGTCTTCCTGCTCACTACTGTCTATTCTCCACATGGCTGGGATCCCAAGCAATCCTTTTAAACTCCATCAGATCAAGTCACAACTCTACTGAGAACTGTGCAAGGCTCTCCTATCTCAGTCAGTCTCACTCAGAGGAAAACTCAAGACCGCACAGTAACCTGCAAGGATGACAATCCCGCCCCCACCCCCAACTTCATCTTCCTCCTTCTCCCCTGTCCTCTCTGACCCAGCCACACTGGCCTCCTTGCTGGTACTCAAGACAGACCTCAAGCCTTCGCATTTCCGTCTTGCTGTCTAGAAAACCCTCTCTCAGAATCTACGTGACTCTCCTCATTTCCTTTGGGTCCCTGCCCAAATGTTACTTTATCGAAAAGGCCTCCCACTATCATCCCACATAAAATAGCACCTTCCCTGCCCTCAACTCCTTAGCATTCTCTCTTCTACTTCTTTATTTTTCTTTATAGCCCTCTATCACCACCTGTCACATTATACATTTATTTGGTAAGTAGCTGCCTTACCCCAATACCGAGAACAACCTGAACCCTTAGCAGGTGTTCAACTAAATACTTATCCAATGACTGGACACACAAATACAGGATGTATAACCACATTTCTATATTTTCTATAAAGTCTAGCCACAGAATAGATTCTCCTAAAATAAACAGTAACTAAGGAGCTGGTGAGAAAACGGAACCATCACGGATGTTCAGGCTCATTACTTAACCCAATTGCTTAAATGAATCAAAATAAAGAGTCCCTTGTTTTACACACAACAGCAACAGCAAAAGTCTCCCCGGAAGCCACAGAGATTGCCAACCTAAACCTCTTTTCTGCATTTTTGTAACATTTAAAAATTATGGCTCTCCCCCCTTCCCCCAGACTCTGGGACTCCTGTCCTTCTGTTCATTCCTATTTGGAGCTGAAAGCCAGAAATAGCTGTTTACTTCATTGTCCTCATTTCCCTGCATTGTTACCATTCAGTTCTCTGGTGGCTACCCCGTGGTAGATGTGTCTTGTAAATGAATTCTCAATAAGCTGGAGAAGAAAGCATGAGTAAAGACCCTGGACGCAGTCTAAAGCCAAACATATGACAGGGTATTTTCTTTAGGAAAAATGATGAATTGACTAATGGTTTTATATATAACATCAAAATATTATTTTCTATGTAATGATATTACAGAACTGGAGAAAGAACACAGTATAAGGAACTTTAATTTATTAAAATGTGAATGGTAATAATTTTGTATGTAGAGCGCTTCCTCTTATAAGCCTGAAAAAAAAATCCTTTAACAAGGGACCAAAGTCATATGATCTCTAACCAATCAGCAAGTAATTTTCGACTGTGCCACCCACAACTCCTGCTTTCTTTTTTATTCTAATGGAAGGCTCAGTAAGACAAAGGATTTTATATGTACATCCACTAAATAAGAACTTGCCCATCCAGTTACCATAAAACAAAATATGGACGAATTCCTTATAGTAGTAAATGCCTATTACATAATTTTCCCAATAAAATAATACGATGTACTAGGGAGATGTATCTCCAATACATTGGAGAGAGTCATCAAGTGGGTAGTGAGCCCAAGAATAACCACAAGTAAACTGAACATTTTAAACCTGCTTCAAAATTGCATTAACCGGAAGAAAAGAACCATTCATTCAAAATGACTATGGGGGAGGTGGGGGGCACCAGGGTGGCTCAGTAGGTTAACTGTCTGACTCTTGATTTTGGCTCAAGTCATGATCTCAAGGTCGTAAAATCAAGGTCCATGTTGAGCTCTCTCTCTCTCTCCCTCTCCCTTGCCTTTCCCCCCCCAATAAATAAAAAAATTGAAATAAATAAAATGATTCTAGAAGGACCAAAGATGCTAAATATTTCCATCCCACAATAGCTATGCACTAGATAATTTATCCCAATAGAAAGTAAATTTTATTTTAGAATGTGGATTACCAAACCACCCCCCAAAGATCTAATACACCAAAAATTCATTTGGGTTTGACTTTGTACTAAATTTTATTGTTTGTCTAGAGTATTAATTACATCTGAACATATCAAGTTCCCATGAGAGGGAAAGTGCTAGATTGACAGGGAAGAAACCGCCAGCTCAGGAGTTAATTTAAATTTTGATGCTGATAATACACAATGTAGCTAATACTACAAACAGATATTCAGAAATTGACCAAAATTGTATCTTTTGAGACAAAGGACTCCAATCCCACCAAAGCATGTTCTGGCCAGAAACTGTTAGGAAAGCGACAGTCCCAATTTCCTTGGGATAGCCCCAGTATATAACTGTCATCCAGTATCCCACCAGGTTTACGTTTGTCCTAGACAGAAATACCCCATTTGGATGTTTACTTACATGGTACATGCAAAATATATTATATGTTTCAACATGAGCAGTAAATGTTGGTCAGTCCCTAACTGCCCCAGCCTCGTTTAATCACAAATTCTAACCTGCTTTAATATTTTTCTACCCCAAAATCATGACAATCCTTCCTTACCCCAGAGTGCTCATTAAATATTTGTTAAATTACCTCATTAAATAATTTATTAGTATCATCAGCCCAGAAATGGATGAGAACTGGAAGAAATCTGGCTACTTTAGGAGAAAGGTTGAATAAATATTTTCAGATTGATTATCAGTGAGAAAGGTCAAAAGACCCAAAGAGTTAACTACTGTCCACCACAGTCTTCTTGCATGCTGTCAAGAAATTTACAGATAAATGGTTGACATTTCTGTTCTTGGGGGAAGAGGAGAGAAGCATATATTTTCTTAAATGGGAACCTTTTATAACTAACATAAATTGCAACTCCACTGGCTTCTCTTCCCTTCTCAGTAAAGAACAAATGCAATAATTAATTTATACTAGAAAATACTTTTTTTTAACATTAATCCAATCTCTCTATTTTCAAGTCTTAATAATCTTTTTGTAGTTACATCAATCCCTCTATTACTCTCATATGTTCTCCCCCTCTCTCCCTTCCTCTATCATTCTCTGCCCCCCTCTCTGTCTCCTTTTTTACCCTTAAAACAATTTCCTCTCCAGCTTGTCCGTGAGTTGGTTTTGGCCTCAGGCTGTTGTCTATGACAGAATGATGAATTTGTGCTCTAGACCATGAGATATTCACAAAGGCAGCAAAGAGCATACCCTAACATGCATGAAAAAAAAAAAAAACACAAGAGATAAGCATGGAAGTGACTCAGGTGAGCCTGCAGGAAACGGAGGACTTATTATTTCCACAGGCTAGAGTTATAGGTACTGACCATGCTTACAGAAGACAGGAAATCCAGGCAGCTGGATTTTCAATGATGTGTGTATGATCATGAACTCTAGGAAGGCTCAACAGATGTCTATGGGATGGAAGGATGGATAGATGGACGGACAGATGGAAGGATGATAATGTTAGAGATGGCTACTTTAACCACAGTGAAATGCTAACCATTCACATTCCTTTTCCTTTCTCTATTCAGGTACATCAGAAACCAGGAATTAAGCTGATACCGGGCAGCAACAAGTGAAGTCCATCTGAGGTCTTACTAAACCGCATCTTGTGAATGGAGCAACAAATTGTCAAACTGGATCAGGCGATTAGTACTACTTTTATCAACAAATACTAATATAGATTAAGTCAGGAAAAACCTGAAACCATAGGCTCATGAGAAAGAAATATTTCTCCCATAAAAGACAATAAAGACTAATTTACCATCTCAAAGGAAATGTCCCATAAATTTTACAAAATCTCATCTTTCATTTTAATGGGCTCTATTAATTAGTGTTGCTTTGTTCTTTTCTCAACTGAGGGAGCTAGTATGGTGCATATAAAAATAGGATCAAGTTCGGGGCGCCTGGGTGGCTCAGTCAGCTAAGCATCGGCCTTTGGATCAGGTCATGATCCCAGAAGCCTGGGATTAAGCCCCACTTCAGGTTCCCTGCTCAGAGGAGAGCCTGCTTCTCCCTCTCCCTCTGCCTGCTGCTCTGCCTACTTATGCTCTACCTCTCTGTCAAGTAAATAAATTCTAAAAAAATAATGTTTTAGAAAAAATTAAAAAAAAAAACCCAGGCTCAAGTTAAGAACACACACTTCTGGGGAATGGCCTCACTCCGTCCCCTGCTACAGGCAAACATGTTGTGTGGCTATTCTGCGTTCAGTCTTGCTGTGCGCCAACCCTCTCAGCACTGGGATGTTCTGGTGTCAAGTACAACGCTCAGGATAAGGCTCAAATGGCCTCTCTGCCTTATGAAAGGAAACACAACAGTGGGCTTCTGGCGAGATTTCTACCTCAATGAGCACTGTGGTCAGGATAAAATGTAACTCCCTGGGGCACCTGGGTGGCTCAGTTGGTTAAGCGACTGCTTTCGGCTCAGGTCATGATCCCAGAGACCTGGGATCGAGTCCCAAATCGGGCTCCCTGCTCGACAGGAAGCCTGCTTCTCCCTCTCTCACTCGGCCTGCTTGTGTTCCCTCTCTGGCTATGTTTCTCTCTGTCAGATAAATAAAATCTTAAAAAAAAAAATGTAACTCCCTGCAGAATTATTTGGTGATAAAATACCATTTCCAATGTGTATTGTGGGCAGTTGTACAACCAGGGAGGAGTTGTTACCTGAGTGTTACCAAGAACAGACCTCTCACTTCCCTTCTCTGCATCTGTAATTCTCTATTTAGGAAAAGACTTTGATACAACGGCTTACTAGGTTCCATACATCATCCCTTTGTCTTCCTGTTCTTCATCTCCCCCACACAAATCTCGTGCCCCTCACATTTCCCAGTTTCTTCCTCTCCCCATACCCTGCACGTTCACTCCCCCATGTATCCACCTGTGCTGTTCCTTCTAGAAGGAAAGCACATCTTTAGTGTTTTCCCTGCCAAACTCCTACTCAGTCTCCAAGGTCCAACTAGATTCCATCTCCTCTGTGAAGCGAAGCGGTTCTGGTTATCGGCAGCCACAATCAGTTGACCTTCATCTACTAGCATGATTACTCCTAGGTGATAATCTTTATCACATCCTATTCCAGTCAGCTATATACATAATTTTACACACACACACACACACACACTCTTTTTTTTTTTTTAAAGATTTTATTTATTTATTTGACAGAGTGAGACACAGCCAGAGAGTTGGTTGAGCGACAGGCAAGGGGAGTGAGAGAGGGAGAAGCAGGCTTTCCTGAGGAGCAGGAAGCCTGATGTGGGGCTCGAACCCAGGACTCTGGGATCATGACCTGAGCCGAAGGCAGCCACTCAACAACTGAGCCACCCAGGCGCCCCCACACACACACTCTTAACTCAGTTTATCTTCCTCTGAGATGAGGACTAACCCTTTTTCACTGAATATAACTAGTCCCTGATAGAATGCTATTATATTTAGGGACGTAAACTTCCAAATAAGATCAGAAATATGTACATGTTCATAAAATCAGTTAAGAATTTGCTAATCCT
>PITA01020580.1:0-34573 GCA_004023965.1 Spilogale gracilis | reverse complement strand
TAGTGAACCTTTCTGAAGGTTAGGTGCTGCTTCTATAAAACTTCAATCGTTGTAATAGGTAAGTCACTTGGATGGTGAGAGTATCGAGGTAACTAATGTAAATAAAAATCATTTTGGATTTTTAGAGCTATTTTGGTATTCCTTTTGTGATTTTCCTCTTGCACGGGTTGGATTCCTTCCTGCTCCTTCTGAGACCATAGCAGTAAGTACTTGATGAACGAATACATGAATGAATACATCCATAAATTACTCAGCCAACCCATGAAACTGAAGACAAGAGCCTGGGCAAGGAATCTAAATCCCCTATGGGTTGTGGGACTGTCATCTGAATGGAGAAGCCACAGCTGCAGACAAATGCGGGGCCAGGAAAATTCTTCAATCCTAAGGTAAACTCTACAAAGAGAAAAATTCCAAAACACAGGCAACGATGGTGGATGATAGATGGGGTGGGTACAGAGAGAAAGAGGGGGAAGAAATAGGGGTAGGGTTGGGGACGGGCATGAACAAAGAAATCCTAGCTGCTCAAAGCTGAAGTCCTGCACTCAGAGGTCCTGCAGATGGGTCCCTGGATGGGTTAGGGCACACAACTGGATTGAAGGAACCCAACCCAGAATTGACTGCTTGCAGCTTTGATGGTGTTCCAAGCTCTACTCCCATCAATTGTCCTCTTGGAGTGGGACACCAAGTGGGAGGAGTTGATGTCTCAAGTCCTCTTGGAATAAGATAAAAAGCAAAAGCAACAAGCAACGAGAGAAATACATTTCTGAACCTGGAATGTTGGAATCTGGCATCAGACCAATGATAGGCAGCTGCTGGAGAATCACTGTCTCTCTTCTTATGGGATGACAGCAGACCCACTGAGGCAAGAAGCGGGACCTCCTGTTGGCCAGAGGTGTCAGCGCTCACCTGGCCTGGTGAGGAAAACAAGAGCACAGGCCATTCTTAGTTCTCACAGAGCTTCCAGCTCAACCGGATATTAAACACAGCACACACAGAACAAGCCAGAGTGGACACCAAAAAAGAAAAAAAAAAAGTGCCATAGAAGTCATGGTTCCTAAACACATCATTCGTTTTTATCATTCTGTGTCCATGTGCAGAACCTCCACCTGCTCTGCCTCCTCCCCCATCACAGGGCAAATCCCACTCATCTTCAGTGAGTAGACACCAGACCTCCTTGCCCAGTGCTCCAGGGCATCTTGATGTCCTCATGGACTGCTCATGTGCTGCAGCTGCTGTCTCAACTCCTCCAGAATGGAGGGTCCCTGAGGACGGAGACCAGAGCACACACCCTGGGTCCCTCAGCATACAAGGTAACCTGCCCACGTCTCACTCTTCTCAGGAGAAAATAAGGAAGTAGACAGAATCAATGAGGGTTTTTTGGAATCTATGATTTTTTTTTTTAATCTTGCCTACTGGCCACAAAGACTTTCTGCACAGCTGGTATTGCCCCCCCCTCCAATTTTATATTAATTTTCTATATATAAAATTATATGATGATGTTTAGTATGGTGTTATAAACCATATCCACCCCCTTCCCCTGCCCTCTACTCCCCTCTTGAGAACCCTTGGTTACCCCTTATTTCATCCTCCATAGATGACTTTACCCTCAGTTCTCAGGGGCGACTTCCATCAACACACTCACTCAAAACAAGTGTAGTAAGCATGCCCCAGGTGGGAGGTGGGAGGGTATTTTGTGAGCAAAATTTGTCTGCTCTCCTGGAGCTTACTGGATGATAGAAGGGCAGCGATGAGCAGGCAGCAAGGGAGTGCATCAATGTCTATGGCTGATGCACTGGGGCAGGAGAGCCTGGGTGGGGTCAGGTGCCCTGCCAGGGCACAGCCAGTATCACCTTGTGGTGCCCCATGAGAGGCACGCAGAACAGGGGCTCCTGCCCTTGCTGATTTTAACTAGTGTGCACTGAAGTTGGGAAGCATCAGGACATCTGTGTCAGGCAAATAGGGGTCGGGCCTGAAATCCAGCCTTGTGGTCTGTCTTCAGCCTCAGTTCTTAACCTCTAGATTGCATTCAGTCACACGGAAGAAGCCCACGGCCCCAAGGGAACCAGAGCAAAAGCATTTCAACAGCGTGTGCCAAGCCCCCAGACAAAGTACAAAGCCCATCCAAGGAAGTTCACTAAGATGGGGCACCAAGTCGAGGGTAGGGAAGGCCAGAGACTGGACTGGACAGGCAGCTTTTCTGTGCTCCTCCACCTAGTCTGGGGAGTCCCAGGCCCTAAGCAGAGCTAGAACTTCCCTGAGGCAGGCATAGCCGGTCAGGCAGTGAGATGCTCCTTCCCCTTTTACCTCCTGCTTCCTGGTCCCAAGACCACTCTTAGCCTAGCAGTTTTCCTCTCTTCAGTTTTTTGGTTTTATTTTTTTGGTGTGTGTGTGTGTGTGTGTGTGTGTGTGTGTGTGTGTGTGTGTGTTTTGTCCATTTTTATGAACCAGACCTGAGAGGCACAAGGACGGAGCAGCCACGTGTTTCCATACGTGTTTGACGAGTGCATAATGAGAATCGATTATCAGATAAATGTGCTGCAATTGGACTGGAACCACAATGCCATCTGTGTTTTTTTAATGTCCAAATGTGGTTGAAGTCGACGGCAGGAGCTCTCCTGATGACGTGCAGAGAGAGGCAGGGTAGAACCGGTGGGGCATCCCAGGCAAGGACTCAGCCCATGTGGTCAGGGCTGAAGCCTGCAGAGCCTGGAACTCTCCTGGTGACTCCTTGGTGGGGCTTTCAAGTCAAGTCTGGCTGGGAAACTAGGAAGAACTGTCAAAGTTGTTCAGGTTTGGGGTTCCTCAGGAGAGAAGGTGAGCAGGGACACATCTGTTCCTTTTAAAAATCACTTCGTTAATTGGCTCTCCAAGGGAATATGCCCTATTTTATGGAAAACACAGTGAACTGTCCACCGTAGTCACTCGATAAATATTTGCCACATTGAACTGCATAGAGGTTTCTCTGAAGCCCAGACAGACTCTCCGGAAGGTCTTGGGTGAGATGCCCAGAGTTGTCCCTCCACCCACAGCACATGGAAGTGGCCATGGGGGAAGAGCCACCAGTCTGCCAAGCAGATCCAAATTCAGAGAAATATACTTTGGTTAGGTTCGATCTTGAACAATTGAGTCTTATATTGAATTGGAACATTTCTTAGAATTCCTGGCAAACTCGGGAAGTTGATAAAGTTTGTTCTTTGAGACATCTACTCTTCTTGGCTTCACTCTCCTCTCCCAGCTCCTTCCTTGAGCCCCAGTGTGATTCCTGGCAAGCCAGGTCATATGGGTCCAACTTGCTTGTCTCTGTGAGGAATGGCATTTCCCTGCATGGAAGAGAAACTCAGCCAGGGTGACTTGGCCAGATGGGCATCCAGAGAGGGATAACCTCCCACCAAAATCAGAGAAATCAAACAGAAATAACAGACTCCACAGATACTGAAGAGGTAGTATTTGTGAGACTATGGTGGAATGTCAACTTTCACAGTCACTGGTGGTGACATACCTTAGGGGAGCCACTTAGGAAGCAGTTGGATGATATCTGGTGATGACAGAGAGGAGCGTGTCCCACTCTGCTGCCTCATGGGTGCTGTGCCCTGGGAGATGCTGGCACCGTGGACAAAAGCTTGGCTGGGGCGTCCAAGCAACATTTGTGTGACAGTGGGAAAAATGGAAGAAAAGAACCCATCTATCCATTAAGAGAGAAATGCATCAATTGTGATGTTTGTGGGATACTCACTCAGCAGTCAAAACAAATAAACAAAACATATTTTCTAACATTGTTGAGTGAGGAAAGCAAATTGCAAAAATATTCATTTGTATAAAACCATAAAAACACATGCAGATGCTTTAATATACACAAAACAAAAATGTATGTTGTTTACAGAGCTACATATGTATTCTAGAAAAAGAAAAAAACATGGTTGGTTAAGATGCGCAGATCCTGATTATCTTGGGAGAATAGAGCCAGTGAGGGGCTTCCATTGTATGTATTCTTGCTTTTATTTTTTAACTTAATTTAATTCTTGCTTTTATTTTTTAATAATCAATGAAGCAAATATTGGGAGGGAGGGCTCTTGTTTATCATTCCTGGTACTTTTTAGTACATTTAACAATTTAAGTGTACTTAAGAAGTATTTAAGATGTATTTAAGTATTAAATGTATTTAAGTATTAAAATGTATTTAAGAAGATAAAGATGATAGCACAAGCAGCTGTCAGAGAGACCCTGGTGGAGCTGGCATGACTGCTGCAGACATAAGATGTCCCAGCCTCCTCCAGGAAAAACCAGGTCTGGCCTCTTCTCCTGGTTCATGAGGTCTTTTTTTTTGGGGGGGGGGGGGAGTCTCATCTTTCAGATTTCAGATACAATGAGTCCCTCTGCATCAAATCCCAGATAGTTCTGACCATCTTATCCTTTCTGGAGCCAAGATCAGCCTCTCTGGCTTTTAATGATCTTATTTTGCTTAATTTTATATGCCAGGTGATCTGGATTCTTAACTGGGATCTTCAAAGGTTGGACTGAAGGAAAATCAGCGGTAGATGGAAGCAATTATGTGGGAGAAGAAAGGGAAGTTTTTATGCAAATGCCTGACCCCTTAACCTAATCTATCTTTAAGGGAAGTCAAATCCTTGACATCAGTAGGGGAAGGGGGAAGGGAGTTACGAATACTTCTGTCTGCAGAGCTAACTCCATCTGCTTGAACATCAAACTCCCATAAACACAATATTCTCAGGACAACTGGTCTCATCTCAGAGGTAAACTGATTTGCAAGAATATTATTGACAGTGACTCTCAGTACAGCGCATCTCACCTGCCAGGCCCTGGACAGGACATGATGTACATTACCCCTGTTAATCTCCACACGTAGGAGATGGCTATGTTTATTCTTATTCTGTGGGAAAAAAAGAGGCCAAGAAACGTATCCAAGGGCACATGGACGAGAGTAGCTGAGTTAGGTCTCTACACAACAGCTCAGGATTCAGGCTTCGAGTGTTTGTGGAGAAGATCAGTACCTATGTATACAGTCCTTATCGGACAGCTCATCTTGATAACATCCACACACCACAGCGGATTACATCTCTGGTCCTTACTGCTCCTCTCTGTGCTGCACTACCTGCTCACCCGCCAAGCTTGAATGTCTGATACAAATCTTGAATTTAACATGAGTTCCAAAAGCACTGCAATTTCTTCCACAAACTGTTTGCCCCCTGGTCTTTCCTGTTTCAGTGAAGGGCATCAGCATCTACTCAACAACTCATACCAAAAACTTGGAAGACACCCTTGAATTCTCTCTGCCCCTCAAACTCCATTCAACTCACCAGCAAATCCTAAAGTTCCTATCTCCATGGGACATCAGAGATCCTTCCTTGGATGACAGAGTCACCCTCCAGTTGGTGTCCCTGTTTCCATCCCTCCTCTGCAATACCTCCTCCAGAACAACTAGTGTGTTAAGGGGAATTGTTCTGTGTACCCCCCAAGGTCTCTGTGAGGAGACTAAATGGCCCTACACACATGCTGGCTGTATGGGTGTGTGACCTGTACCATCGTGTTCAGAAGGCCCTGTGGTTGCTTTGGTGCTTTCCTGTCTCTGGTTTGGAAGCCTTAGGTATTTTTGAATAAGGGCTCCTGCATTTCCCTTCTGTACCAGGCACCATGAAGGAGGCAGATGTCTGTCTACACAATACCAGCACCCTAGTCTTCATGGGATCTTATCTCCTACTGCTTTTCTGGCTTTGTCTCCCCAGCAACACCGCTCCTTGCTGTTCTTTGAACCCACCAAGCTTATTTCCATATCAGGGCTTTTGCCTGTGCTCTCCCTTCAGCCTAAAATGCTATTCCTCAAGGAGTATGCATCACTCCCTCCCTCTCATCATTCGGGTGTTAGCTTCAAGGCCAGCTCCTCGGAAAGTCCTTCCCGAAGGAAGTCACCCCAGTCAGTGGAGCACCTTCTTACACCCGGTTATCTTCTATCCTATGACCGTGCTCCACTTTCTGCATAGTAATTTTACCCGAAAGTCCTATATATTTTTACATACTTATCATCTGTCTTCTCCTCCTGTAATATAAGCCCCATGAGGAACAAGGACATGGCAGTTGTAACGAGCACTGAGTCGGACTTATGATTACTGGGAGAAGCACAAAGCAGGGGAGGAAAAGAAAGGACCAGCCCTAAAACAGGGCTCTCTGACCCCAAAACCCTCAAGCGTGCTTGTATCACTTAATATCTCTGAAAGGACCCTGCCTGCTCCATCCAATGCAGTCTGATCCCTGTGGCTCCAGAAACAGTATCATAGTTAACACTGCATTTTGTAAGTCTTTACCAGCACATAAATAAAAAGTCTGCCCTTTCCCCATATGATGACCTCACTGAGCATCCATGACCTGTGACCATCAGTGACACTGTCTTAATCCACCTGAGTACAGACTTCTGCTTGTAACACCGCAGTTCATTCTTTATGCAGCCATATGCAGGGATGAGTAATATTTCCTGTGGATACCACAATCCATATAAGTCCCATCAAAAGTCATCAAACCACTAGAAGAACCCCATCATCTGACACTCCTTGTATAATGTGTGTCCTGATTCCTCCCACAAAATTGGCAGATGATGAAGGATATTGATATATTCCCAGGCATTTCATCTTGCAATTCAGTAAGTACTCAGAGCACAGCCAAGATGTAGAACATAGAGTGCAATGAATATTACTTCGTAAATGAATTAATGACCACCCACTAAATCCAAGCATGATGTTATGTATGGGAAGCACATATTAATGGGACATTAGAAAGAGATATAATCAAAGTAAAAATAACATGCAGCAGGAATGCAAAGACAGGACTGATTGATTCTGCCCAGGAGGAGATATGTGAGGGAGTTCTAAGGGAGGTCTAGTTTGTGCCATGCAGAAGTGGGGCAGGCAGCTCTGGAAGAGCAACAGAAAGGATTCATCTCAATATCCATATACTTAATTGGCATTTAATGAAGAGAAAGAGGTCTGAAAAGGGAGTTTAAGATCCTGTTCTGAGCCTTGACCCTGGCACTAGCTTGCAAAGTGGTCCTAGGCATAGTATTGCCCTCTGAGCTAGTTTCTCATATGAAAAATGGGTTTACCCTCATTAACGTGGACACAGTATAAATAAATGAGATGCTCTGTGTGATGGCATTCTGTATGCTCTGAAGAGCTATACATGTTAGATTTACTGATTAATTATATTGTTATGTTATTATTATTATTATTATTATTATTATCACTAATAAAAACATTTCCCTAAGCAAGGCAAAGTTTAATAGGGGACTGCATGGGACAAAATATCTTAACTCAGAGTTTTTCCAACTTCAGATTATCAGCCATAAATAGGTCCTGAAAACTAGTGTTTGTGTGTTTCTTTAATGTATGACAATACAGTCCTGATTAAGTACACACATTTGGTTGTGATGTAAAACTTATTATTGCTGGGGGAGGTGGTCATAACTAAAAAATCTTAATAACTCTACAACCAGAAGAAATCCTAGATATGTCAGAGACTAGTGTGTCAGTTATTTGATTTTAAAAGGCCTACTGGTGCAGCCACACTGGAGAACAGTTTGGAGGCTCCTCAAAAAGTTAAGAATAGAACTACCCTAGGGGCACCTGGGTTTTCAACTGCCTTCTGCTCAGGTTATGATCCCAGGGTCCAAGGATCAAGCCCCACACTGGGCTCCCTGATCACTGGGGGGTCTGCTTCTTTCTCTCCCACTGCCCTGGCTTCTATTCCTTCTTTTTCTGTCTCTGTCCATCAAATAAATAAATAAAATCTTTTTTTAAAAAATGGTCGAAAATTAAAAAAGAAATAGAACTACATTATGTTCCAGCAATTGAACTACTAGGTATTTATATAAAGTATATAAAAGTACAGATTTGAAGGGGTACTTACACCTGATGTTTATAATAGCATTATCAACAATAGCCAAACTATGTAGAGAAACCAAATGTTCATCAAGAGATAAATAGATAAAGAAGATGTGTTATGTATATATATGAATATTATTCAGTCGTCAAAAAGAATGAAACCTTGCTCATTTGCAATGACGTAAATGGAGCTAGAGAGTATTATGCTAAGTGAAGTAAGTCAGTCAGAAAAAGACAAATAGCCTCTGACCTCACTCATATGTAGAATTTAAGTATGAAAACAGATGAACATAGAGGAAGGGGGGAAAGAGAAAAAAGGTGGGAGGGAAACAAGCCATAAGATATTCTTAATGATAGAGAACAAACTGAGGTGCATGGGGAAAGGCCAGATGGGTGATGGGTACTGAGGAGGGCACTTATGATGACCACTAGGTGTTGTATTTAGGTGATGAATCATTGAATTCTACTCCACAAACTGATTTTGCATTGTATTTTAACTAACAGAAGTAGAACAAAAACAAAAACCCTGTAGGAGATGATTGGGACCTTATGTCACTGCTTACACTTTAATGATAGGGAGAAAAACATGAACACAACAAGTGCACTGAAAAACGAATAAAATTATTGCTTGTTGGGAGAAATTCAATGAAGGAACTGAACAAAGGAAGAGGAGATAAGTAGAGTGGGATGGGGGTGCATAAGGGGATGGTCAGGGAAGAGTGTCTGAATAGGTTGAAATCTGAAGGACTGAGGTTTCTGAGCTTGTCTCCATCTTCCCTTTGTGAACACAAGACATGATGCTCTTGTCTAAGCCAAGAAAAAGGGGTGGAGGGAGTGTGCTTACTTACCTTTTATTAGGAAAAACAATTGTTAGGAAAGATTTCTGATTAATTCTCATGGAACAAAACCTGTGACCTGGTCATGCGGTTGCAATGGATGCTGGGAAAAGGGAGCATCTCACTTGGCCTGGCCATGATGCCTCCAAACAAACCAGGCTTTGACAATCAAGGACGAAAGGGACCGTGTATGTTGGGTAGGTGGTTACAAGTGATTGTTACACATCTCATTCTACTACACATTTCTGTGCATTTCTTCATATGATTCCTTCTATTCAGCCCACTTTTTTCACCTAATGAAAGAGAAATAAGCATCGGGCACCCCTGTTTTCCTATCCAATACCAGCAACAATCAACCTGCAGGCACTGAGTCATGAGAAAAAAGCAAGGTAGGTACTTACATAAGCTTTCTCTTACTTGTAGCCGAGCAAAATCTCAGCTGACATGATGCAGCATGAGGAATGAGTGGCTTCTGTCATTACCCATGGATGTATCTGTTGGTTTCCTTATATAGTGTACCATCACCACAAACCCTGAAGACCCTGAGGGAGGGAGGTTGCATCTCCCTGGGATTCATTCCTACACTGATGGTTGGTGAGTAAAGCCTCTGGTGTCACCTCAGTCACCCCAAGGTCTCTATTACTGATGCTCATGTCTGCTGCCCTGACCCCTGCCTGCTGCAAGCCTCCTGCTGACCTCTGATCTTTATCAAATGCCCTGTTATTAGACTGTTCTCACAGCTTTTGCTCTCAACCCTATTAGCCCAGAACCCCTCACAGACTCAGCTGAATCCCTTGTCTCATTCCTAATGTTGCTTTCTTTCTCTACCTTGATCCACCCAACAGTGATTTCTAGCTCTATCTCAGGAAGGTCGTGCATAGAATGACATAATATGTCTGATCACGATTTATCTACACCTTGCAAAATGGGGAACTTTAATTTTCTAATGAGCAGCACATTTCTCAATTCATAATTTATTATACATTATTATCCCCAGCTTTTTGTTGGTATGATTGTTTCACAAATTGCAGGCTCACACTTTACATTAATGCTGATTATGATTTTCCCAGGTGCATTATCTTATACTTATCTATATTAAATCTCATCTCATTTGTTTCCCAAAACTTTCATTCTTCTCTGTTCTTTTAGCCTCTCCAGTACTGACTGAGGTTTAGAATTTGGTAGTATCTGAAATGCCATCAACCAGTCTTTGTTTCACAATCATAAATGAGCTAGAATAAATCCCTTTAACACGTACAGGAAAAAAACTAGTATTTATTGTCTATTGGCTGCCTTGTCTGGATTCCTTAGGATTACGATTTGGTGCATAGAGTGTACGTGGAAGGATATCCTGGGATGTGAATGCACAGTGTTGGAATAGGAAAGAGGGACAGAGTAGAAAAAAGACAATAGAGTGCAACTGAAGGGTGCCTGTATGGCTCAGTAGGCTAAGTGACTCTTGGTTTGGGCTCAGGTAATGATCTCAAGATTGTGATATCAAGCCCCATGGGCTCCAAGTTCATTAGGGAGTCTGCTTGAGATTCTCTCTTTCTCCTTCTGTTCCTCCCCCTACTCACTCTTGCTCAAATAAATAAATAAATAAATAAATAAATAAATAAATAAATAAATAAAATATTTGAAAAACAAGAGTGTGCACTTGAGTGGGTGACCACTGTTGACTTCTGGGGCTCACTTACTGAAAACCCTCTCAGAAGATGATGTAGAGTACACCTCACTAACTCCTGCCCACTATTGATGCTTGCTTCTAGGGGACTTTAATTCCCTGGCATTTATGGTCAGATTGAGCCCAGCAAGCTCCCTTAGCCTGAAAAGTTCTCAGGCAGAGATGCGGTTGCTAAAGGAAGGTTTTGTGGGTACGAGATTTGTCCATACAGTTCTGTAGGCTTCTGAGTCATCCAAAGAGGCCATGAGTTGGGCAAATGCTATAAACCACCTGCTATAATCCACCTCATGCACCTGCTGTAATCCACCTCATGCACTACTCAGAGCCACCCTCGCCACACATGAAATCTACTTTGTTCTGTCACTGACTCTGTGTGATGGCATATCCTTGCATATTTACCATCTCCTTCCTCTAACACTCATTTGAGATTGACCTCTTCCTTGGGCAATATTTCTGCTAGTGTAAATTGCTCTCCCAGTGCGTTAAGTCAGACCTTCATCGCTGAGATATCTGAGCCCCTGGTTACAATGCTTTTGTCATGCCATGGCTGATGAATTGCCACTTGCAGTTACCAATGGGCATGGAAGGACCAAGGAGCACCTCAGTGAATCTACTGAGTTCCATATTTCTGCTTCTTTGTTCCCAGTATAAGCAGTAGCCCTAGAACCTCATGTCATTTGTCCCTTCAAATGTAGTAACTTTTTATTATCCCCTGCGATCTATCAGCATGTGAAGCTAACTAGGCATCAATCATAACATTTGGCTTAGAAGAACTCTTTATATGTTGCTTGACAGATACATCCTTCTCTTGGAATCTAAGACCACTAGTTGAGCAGAGGCAAGAGTTGGAGAGGCTTGGAAGGAAAAAAAATCTAAATAAGTTTTCTAGAAGTGAATACAACCAGTGCTTTTCATACCTACACCTATAGGTCTATCTTCATGCTTCTTCCTTATATTCTCTTGTCTCCCATCTTCTAACCACATTCCTTTTAGGTGCCTGACCAGGCAGTTAAGCCATTCACTCCTGTATGCATCCTTTTCTCAGACACCTTCTATATCAACTCAAAGTGGATGGTGAAGTCTGCTCAAAACCCTATATGCTGAGATGCTTTCCTACCTCTCTCCTTCATGGACATTATTGAGTGAGATTGGAGAATGGTCAGCATACTAACAAATTGAACTGGACCATTCAAGAACCAGGACTTGGATTTTCCTTTTCCATCACTGTTAAATGGAGCCTTGTGAGAAGCCATCCGTGTGAGTGGTGGGAGAGGCTCATGGAGGTATGTGACAGGGGCCTGGGTCATGTATTCATATGATTCAACTGTGCCTTCCATATCTGCTGGGGTTTGACCTAACATGGGTCATTTTTATCTTAAGATGAGTTGTTACTATGCTCGCCTAACTTCATAATCTAGTAGCGCTGATAGTACCCAGCTCTTCATAGGCAGTTCCAATTGCAACGTGACTTGATGTCCCATAATGAGACACTCAGTCTTCATTAAGATCCAATAGCATGTGGGACTTGCTTTTTGAACAACATATAATTCTCTATGATAGAAGTATATCTTTGATCCAGAAACCTAGAGGTCTACTCTGTGGCTATCTATTGCGATTGCCAGGTGTTCCATACAGCATCTTTATCTACCTGGATATATCTGGCACCATAAGATGTGCCTGATGTGCCTGGTCATATGGCTCCATGTCAGAGTAGTTTTTACTCAGAACCTGTGGCAGAGTACCCTCTTTTGGCCTCAGTCAAAACTGGCAGGCTTCCTGGTCATCAATAAATTGTGGGGATAGTATTCCCAAATGTACTATGTGCTGCCTTCCACATCCAAAAAGTCCCATCAGACACTGTACCCATCTTTTATGTGTAGGGAGCTCTAAGTGTAATAACTTGCCCTGTACCTTGGAGGGCATGTCCTGACATGCCCCAGATGACCAAACACCTAATTTTACATAATTTCACCAATGTGGCAGTCACCAAAATCTTCATTTGATTTATCTCCTACCCTTTGGTGTGGGAGAAATATGTATTTTGGTGAGCACGTAGCAGTCTCTGACACATACATATACACATGCACATGAATGTGTAAATAATTGTGTAGATTTATCAAACAGTCATCTCCAGGTTTTGAAACAATTAAAAACCATCAAAACCAGTGAGAAATTAAGAAGGGCATATGTGTTGCAAGGGTTCTGAGAGGACTTTTCTTTTTTTTTTTTTAATTTTATTTTTTCAGTGTTCCAGGATTCATTGTATATGCCCCACACCCAGTGCTCCATGCAATACATGTCCTCAATACCCACCACCGGGCTCACTCATCCCTCTAGCCCCTCCCCTCCAAGACCCTCAGTTTGTTTCTGAGTCCAAACTCTCTCATGTTTCATCACCCTCTCTGATTTACCCCACTTCCCCTTTCCTTTCCTTCTCCTACTGTCCTCCATGTTACTCCTTATGCTCCACAAGTGAAACCATGTGATACTTGACTTTCTCTGCTTGGCTTATTTCACTCACCATAATCTCCTCTAGTCTCATCCATGTTGCTACAAAAGTTGGGTATTCATCCTTTCTGATGGAGGCATACTATCCATTGTGTATATGGACTATATCTTCTTTATCCATTCATCTGTGGAAGGGCACCTTGGCTCTTTCCACAGTTTGGTGATTGTGGCCATTACTGCAATGAACATTGGGGTGCATATGGCCCTTCTTTTCACTACATCTGTATCTTTGGAGTAAATACCTAGTAGTGTAATTGCAGGGTCATATGGTAGCTCTATTTTTAATTTTCTAAGGAATCTCCACACTGTTTTCCAAAATGGCTGCACCAACTTGCATTCCCATCAACACTGAGAGGACTTTTCAAGTAAGGCAAAAATTCTAGAACTGTAAGGAAAGAAATAATGCACTTAGACCACAGAAGAGTTAAGACTTCTGCAACAAGAGAGTATTAAACAAAGTCAGAGATCTATGATAGAATGGGAGAAAATATTTGCAACTCTCACGACAGAAAAAAATTAATATAGAAAGAGCTTATACTAATGAATAAGAAAAATGCCAAAAACACATTTAAAAAAATGGGCCAAGGATAGCAATAGTTAATTCAGAGCAGAGATTGTCCAAAAGGGCAATAGACGTCACAATTTCCAGGCAGAAACTGATCCATTTCAATAAAAGGCCCTTTCTTCTGCACTTTGGAGAATAATCTCATGCTGAATGGAATGAAAATAAAGTGTCTAAGCCTTTTGGAATGGGGATAAGTGAGTTGCAAATGAGAATTCCCTCTGACTTGAGCTCAGTAGAGCAAAATAGTTTTCCCAAGTGAAGGTACCTGGGACTCTTAAAGAGCCAGGAAGTCTGCCGGAAACACTTAGGGAGGCACTCAAGAGCCATAAACCTCATTGGCACACTTATTCACAGACACTGTATCAAGTCCGGTGAAGGGAAAAGAGCCAGAGCTGTATTTGAGCCCATAAGAGCCATTTACCTGCTAAATGGCCTTGGCAAGTGTTGAATGGTGTCAACAAAGAGATGCATAGAAATTCTAACCCCCAGTGCTTCTGTTTGAACTTGTTTGGAAATAGGATCTATGCAGATGCAAATGAGGTCATTCAGAAATACAGGTGATGTAGAAACACAGGTTAGATGTAGATGAGGTCATATGGAAATACGGGTGAGCCCTTAATCCAAAATGACTGGTGCCCTTATGGGAAATGGAGGAGAAATACAGAGACACACACACAAAAGACAACAGGGGCAGAGATTGGAGTGGTGCACCTACAAGCCAAGGAGTGCCAAGGATTGCTGGGAAACACTAGGAGTCAGAAGAGGCAAGGCTTCACCCTTACAGATTTCAGTGGGGGTGTGTCCTACTGGCACCGTGATTTGGGACTTGTAGCCTTCAAAACTGTGAGCCAATCATTTTTGTTATGATTCTGCTGTGACCCAGTTTGTACTTTGTTATTGCGGCCACAAGAAACTAACACAACAAGTGTCAAAGAAAAATCATTCACAACACTTATTAAAATGCTAAGGCTTTCCTCTATTTAGGACTAATGGGAGTTTTTGCAGTAAGGGAGCATGATTAGGCAAATCTCTGATTACAACATGGAAAAGTAGGGATTTTGTAGCCAAGACGTAGGGGAAGGTAGGGATCAGAGGATGGAAAATCACTAAGAGAGTAGGATAATTGTTGCTAACCAGCTGATAGGATTCTTGTGGAAGGCAGGCCACGGTGGTCACATGCTACTCCGGGGATAGGTAGGGATGAGGGAAGTGATCAGATCCTGAGTGTGATCAGATATGGAGAACAGGAGGTCTGACATTCATCTTGCTATTTCTTCTTCAGTCAGATCTCCCTCCAACTCCCTCTTACAAGGACCTTGTGATTACATTTAGGGTCCACCTGGAGAATCCAGGATAATTCCCCCACTTAAAATCCTTAACTTAATCACATTTTCAAAGTCCTTTTTGCCATATTAGGTAATACAGGTTCTAGGGATTCAGTGTGGGTATCTTTGGAGTTTACCGTAACACTCGACTTCTCTAAGCCTGTTTCCTTAAAATGGGGATAGTGATGCCTTCCTAACACGGTTGCTGATATGGTTTCCAGTCAAACTATGCATTTGAAAACTCCCAGCTCCAGCTCAGACAGTAGGAACTGAGCAGTAAGCACCAGCTGGATTTTAGTGTCTTCTAGAGTGGTAGGCAGGCCTGGGTTGTGGGAACATGCGTCGTTGGTACATCCTCCAGCCCTGATAATTCCTTTCGTGGCTGTCCCATCCTGCACCTGCTTCAGCTGGGGACAATGCTCTAGAAGTCAAGAGCAGCCTTGGATTTCCAGCACATACCCAATATGACTCTGCGACACACCAAATCCTTTCCCCAAGTCTAGTGTGAAATGGATCTCACCAAACAGAAATTGCTTTCTTCTTATTGCTCTTTCAACCTTTGGGGAAAAGTAGTGTTTTCCCCCCCACCATATTCAAAACCTTTTAATAAGAATCTGCCTGCAGATACCCATAGCTTCAAATAACTCCAGCACCAGGAACTATTTTTTCCACTCTCCCTCTCCCCATCCGTCCTTCTCTCTATCCTGTCTCTCTAGAATAAATCTTCACTCCCTTTATTTATGCTTGATTCATTCAAGTAGACACAACTTTCATAACACATTCTTTAATCAGTGTTTTGCTGTTGACGTGTTTTAATTAGATCCCTGCTTAGAAATTTAGTCAGCACATAAAATAACCTTTTTTTCCTCCCTTTCAACTGGGATTGTAAAGAACACTGTCTATCTATCAAGGCTGACAAATCAATTGTGAGAATCATTCCACCAGGTCTCTGTAAAAAATCAGGTGTGAGAACTTTTCAAAGAGAATTCTTCAAAACTCCAATCGTCCTGATGATTGGGTCATGCGTTTGGGTGATGCTGAGAGGGAGCAGGGAGAGAGGCTGGGAGGGGCTCCACCCAGCAGCTCAGTGAGGCCATATTTGGCTGTTATTCTGGGCTCTTCCAAATAATTGCATGACCTTGAGGAAGTTGGCCTATTTTGGGGTCTCAGTTTTCACAGTAAATGCAGGAGGATTCACTTCTCCAGCATATTGTGGAAATTAAACAATATGTGTATAGTACCAGAGGTGTATGTGTATGCAGGTACATCTTGGGACTTATTGCCTTGTTCATCCCTATCTTTGTATAAATACGTATAGAGATAGGTAAGGTATAGATACACAAGTAGGGAGGTGATGTAAGTAGAGACAGATGCAGAGGCAGAAGCTCTCGCTCCATGCGTGACCCATTTATTCATTCATTCTGTAAAGAGTCACTGTGACCTGGGCTGATGCTCAGGGATGTCAAGGTTTTAGCTTTCCCTTTCTTGCAAGCACTGCTAGTTGCCCAGTGTGGCAGAAGCCAAATTCCATGACTTAACACAACACAAATGTATTATCTTACCATTTTTGGAGGCTAGCAATCTGACATGGGTCTTGCCAGGCTCCAATCCAGATGTTGCCAGATCTGTGCTCCTCTCTAGAAGCTCTAGGGGAGAATCTGCCTCCTTGGCTTTTCAGCTTCTAGAAACCACCCCATTCCCTGGCTACGGTCTCCTTTCACCGTCTTCATGGCCCTCAATGTGATGTGACTCTATGGATGCTTTTTACTGCAGTCACACCTTCCTTGATTCCTCTGTTTGTCCCTCTCGTCCCTGTTTAAGGGCCCCTGAGGTTACACTGAGCCCATGTGGGTAATCTAGGAGAACGTGAAGCCAACTGATTAGCAGGCCCTGTCACCCTGAGCACATGATGTTATCTCTCTAATCTCAGTTTCCTTATAAATTGAGAATGACTTTGAGAAGAATGTCTACCTCCCAAGGACTGAAGACTTGAGTGAGGAAGTGCCATAGATGACATCGTATCAAAGCTGCCATGGGCACAAGCAATGAGGGTCAGGAGCCCTGGGCTGGGTCCTGTATCTGCCACTTGCAAGCTGGGACACGGAGGGAGGGAAAGCTGTTCCCTTGAAGCAGCGGGGATCTCTGCAGTGAACCAGGAGGGTGGGACTCGTGGTCTCTGAGTGAACTGCAGGCCATCCCACTACACGGCTGGCAGCCCTGAACGCTGCCAGAGCAGCTCTCCCCACCCACCCCCTTCTCCCCACCTGAAGTATGCTGACGTCCTCCCCAGGGATGGTGACAGTCTGGTCCTTTTTTGCCCAGCACTGGCAGGTCTCACTTTCTGGGAAAGCCCTCATCCCCACACCTCCCAAGGCTGAGGGTACAGAGGGCAAGCCTCCTTTGGAGAGGCCTTGGAGAAGTTCTGAATCAGTGAGGAATCTGAGGGGTATGTGGGGCATCCTCCCAATGGAGGGTGAAACTGGGACTACTGTAAGGAGCTCTCTGGGATCAGCCTGGGACATGCCACTTAGAAGGGGCTTCCTGAGATGCCACCCATGTGCACGACAAGGAGCCAGCCGTTGTAGTCAACCAGACCGGAGCCCACTTAATAATGTCGTGTGGTGCCTGGAGCCACAAAACCCTGTGTAGGTTGGGAGTGGTGACTGGACCTGCCCACCTTTCCTGGAGGCTGATGCTCAAGCATCAAAGACACAAGGAGAGGCTCTGCAAACAGCAACGGGCTACGGGATAGACTGACTTAATGTTTTTCAGAAGACAACTCAAGAAATACATTTAGGTGAGAGGTAGGTGTGAGGTCCCAGGTTCCCTCTCTTCGCTGCTGTTGACAGTACTGACTTTGGAATATAAGGGCTAAGCTGCCTAAAGATCAACCAGGAAGCAAGGGAAGCCCGGTGAGGAGAGACCTCCCAGCCCTGGGGGAGGCCAGATCTAAACCTAAATGGGAAACAAAGTCCAGTTAATGAAAAGACTGTGGGTTGTTTGCTCAGGCGATAAGTGTGGCTTACCTAAGAACTAGGTCCTGATGTGCCACGGAACAGGGATGCGGACGTTTCTGCAACACCTTCACGGAAATGGCCTCTATTTATGCAACCAGTTAACGGCAGAGAACCCAACACTGCTCTAACCCGCAAGGACCCTGAGGCACGATCTTAGCTTAGCATCACAGAGTGAAATCGGAAGAGGACTTTGGAGATCTTCCAGGGCAGGTGTCCGCTGCTTTTCCCCCTCCTGTGCCACTCACAGAAAATCTAGACAGAGCCCCAGAATCCTTCTCAGCCTACCCAAGCATTCATGTTTCTTATGAGCAAACAAACCCAGCTAGGTTGTATGACTTAATCAAACCTATTTTTCTTCTATATATATGAAGTAAAGGATCAAAGAAAAAAATTTAAATCAACATAATACGGGTTTAATTGTAGTATACAGTTAGTCTAATTAAAACAATTTGTAGAAAAAGAGAATTAACTTCTCATCACTCCAAACTCTTCCCTGATCTATATAAACATACAAATTTACATTTATTTTACCTAGTTGTAATCAACATGTACATTCTCTTTTCCCTTCTGCCTTCTTTACTCACCATCAATCAGTGTGTGCAATTGCGTGTTTACTCCAGAGAATTTTTTATTTTAATGGCTGTATATTAGCTCATTATTTTTGCTGTACCAAATCCACTCTATTGCATACCTTGTGACAGCTTTGTGCAATGGCTTATTTTCTTTTGCTAGGGCTGCCATAACGAACTACCATTCACTAAGCAGCTGAAACAAAAATAATTTCTTTTCTTGCAGTTTTGGAGGCTAGAAGTCTAAGATGAAGGTGTTGGCAGGGTTGGTTTCTTCTGAGCCCTCTCTCCTTGGCTTGTAGATGGCTGCATTCTCCCTGTTTCTTCACATGGTCTTCCCGTCATACCCATCTGGATCCTAATCTCCTCATGTGAGGACCTCAGTCATCCTACATTATGACCCAGCCTGATCATCAAATTTAATATAATTACTTCTTTACAGATTCTATCTCCAAATATGGTCACATTCTGAGATACTGGAGATTAGGACTTTACCATATGATTTTGGGGAGATAGCAACTTCTTTATCATTTGGACTCCTCATTTAGGTTTTTCAGACGTGAAGCAGATATTACCATCTCCCGGCTGTCCGCTTCTCGTCCTTGACCTATTGCTACCTTGCAATGTGACCTGTAGCTTATACCCAGTAGGTAACCCTTGCTCAGGATTCAGCAGGAGCTGGGAGGATGCTGGCATAGAAATCCTTCCTTTCCTGTCCTCTTTAAATCATCCCAGTCCACAGTGTCTGGGGACAGCCCATACAACCAAGACTCCAGCACCATGTTCCTAGGAAAATGTGATAGCTATCTCAATAAGGGGCCACTCCGTACATTCCTGCTCTCTCCCTTGTTTCTTCAGCCTCATTCCTACTGTATTAACAACATGTTTCTTTTTTTTTAAAGATTTTATCTTATTTATTTGTGAGAAAGAGAGAGAATAGAGCAGGGGGAGAGGAAGAGGGAGAGAGAGAGGGAGAACCAGACTGCCCACTGAGCAGGAAGCCCAATGCGGGGCTCAATCCCAGGACCCTGAGATCATGACCTGAGCCAAAGGCAGATGCTCAATGCACTGAGCCACACCAGTGCTCCTAACCACATGTTTCTGACACTGACATCTGGGGCCTTGCTGACCTTGGAGGGACAGACCCTCCCAGGGCTAGTCCATTCTTATAGACAGTAAATGACTCCCAGAGGAGTGAAACTTTTATGTGCACACCAACCAATCCACAGTCCCCTTCCATACCCCTCTGACCCTCCTACTTTGGCCACTGTCTACCTGTCCCAATAGCCACAGGCCCAGGTACCAGACAACCTCTACTCCCTAGTGTCCCAGAGCCCTCTGCAATTACTCAAACTAGCTGATCTTAGACCTCCTGATGACAGTCACCTATTCCTTCCCATGGAAATCACAATAAGGGCTCTTGCCTCATTTCTCCAACCCTCTCTGCTTCCTGATCAACACTGGTGCTTCCCTGTGGGGCCCTAGTTTGCAGGGCACCTCCCTTCCTCTTGGGAACCCTGAGTCACAAACTATGACAGCCTTCTCCTGATCTGTTCTCCTCACCATGCCTGAAGAACAAGAAAACTTACATTTTAAAAGACCTGCCTCTTGCTATCCTGGTTTTATCCCTGTACAATCACGAGCACATAGGCTGTCCTCAGTTGTTGTGGGAAGACTTAGCTAAGGCATCATAAAAGGAAAGACACAGTTTCCTTATTGGCCTAATTGGTGCCGGGCTAGGTGTTCAGACCCTCACCTATTTAATTTGATTTGAAGACATTTATAAATAAAAGAAAATCACTTTATAGACCTGGCTGCATCTTGGCTTTTTCCAGAAAGATCAAGCAATATGAGCTCATGCTTCTTTCCATCCCTGACACCATTTGTTTATGGCTGTTTACTCAACAGGTGTTCAAGAGTCAATTAGAAGCTGTTGTTACTTGATGTTACCTCAATTGCTAATGAAGCTATGCATTTTATTACTATTATTTTTCTTTGAGTTTTTATTTTATTTATTTTCTGTTGTTTATTTTATTGTATTTTTTCAGTGTTCAAGATTCATTGTTTATGCCCCACACCCAGTGCTCCATGCAATACGTCCCCTCAGTGCCCACCACCAGGCTCTCCCATCCCCCCAACCCCCTCCCTTCCAAAACCATCAGTTTGTTTCTCAAGGGTCCATAGTGTCTCATGTGAAGCTACGCATTTTAAATAAGAGTTATTTTTGTTTGTTTGTTTTACTGCCAAGTAATGTATTTGGCGTAAACTTCTGCTTCAACCTCAGGTCTTGGGACACAGCAGCCTTATATGGACTGGACCAGCTCTTACACTATAGTCAGGTTCTAAGAACTGGCCTCCCAGAAATGGGGGGGAGAGTAAATTCCTGAGGAGGCAGAATCTCATGTCCCCTGATTCAGGGACTCCCAGATCCCATGCCCGTTGGTGAGGTGAGGCTGAGGTACTGTCACTAGTTGCTCCTCCTGTGTGCTACACGTGGACTGGGCTGGGGGAATCCCCATGGGGTTTCATGCTCAACCAGGAATGTGAGTCCCTCAACTTGGGGGGACTTTCAGCAAACCCCTTGTGAAAAGTAACGCATATTGGTAAAGTACTCTGAGATTCTTCCAAGAACCCTAGATTCTCAGGACAAGGCATTATTATTTAGTTGATGGGAAACAAATATCCACGTAATAACCATAATTATATTGTCAAAACTGCTTAAAATATCTACCCTGCTGGGACAGCAATGATGTCAGGAGTTTTCTGACTAGTAAATTGGAACATTATCATGAAATTAAAAAAGAAAAGTTATATTACCAAGTAATTCATCAGAATGATTTGATATTTCAAGGATAACCACCAAGCAATTTCAGGAACGTGTAATTATTTTTTTACTTGCTATTTTATGATGCATTACTCAGTAGCTATGTGGTTGACTGTGACTTTTAAATGGAAGAATAACAAATAACAAGTCATTAACAGATCAAAGTCTAGGTAGGAATATAACTTGGATTTTCTTGATTCTCTCCTGCTTTTGGAATTGAAACACTTGAGCAGTGACAGGCACTCTACGGTCTCTGGTACCGAAGCACTTGGAGCATTCTGGGTACCTACATGGGACTCAGTAAATGCTGACATGCTGGTGGTTTCCTTCTTATCTCATGTCACAAGTCTCCATGCCTTCCCATATGCTACTTTCTTTGTTGAAATCCCCCTTTTTCTTCTGGCAAACCTTGAATTGTCCATTAAGTTTTTCAAGGATCACCTCCTCCACAAAGCTCTTCTGGGACCCTGGTAGATGCAGATGTGTTTCCTGTCATGCACTGCGGTCCTCTGTACATACCTCCATCATAGACTTTGCCCACTGAATAGAATTGCCTATATCCCTACTGTGCCCTTACTGTATAGGAAGCTCCTTGAGGGCAGAAATGACCTGCCTGATTTCTTTCCTGCTTCCAACTATCAATATTAACTAAGCCTCTGTATGGGTTGGGCACAGTGCGAGGCCCAAGAGATAGAGTGCCAATGAAACTAGGCATGGCTCCTGCCCTCATGATGTCTGGTTTCATGAAATGTTATTTCAAGTTGCAGTCTGAGTTTCTGGGACAAGTCTGGCTTAATAAATGTGTGAGAAAGGACTGAAAGAAAGCGGAAGAAAGGATGGCAGGGAATGGAGGCCTTAGAAAGATTCACATGGTGATGTCAGTAGAATGTGAAATTCTACTCCATATCCTGGAAGGACCATGGGAAGCATTTGTGACTGATTTGTCAAGTGGCAGAACTAAGCCAATGGCTAGGAGTTAGAGGAAAACAAATATCTCCACTGTCCATGTCAAGGGATAGAGAATAGAAGCAGAATAGTGTCCTGTTGGTGATGTTGGGAATGCTAGAAGGTTGCTTGGCTCAATGTCTACACTAGGTTCTGGAAGCTTCTAGTAGGTTCTAGATCAAGTAGGTTCTAGATCAAGAAAGGAAAAGATGGAAGCAGAAATGAATTCCTAAAATATAGTTTTGAAGCCTAAGGGAGATGAAACTTAGAATATGTGGGAAGAACAACCTTGGATTGTGGGGTACTTCGCATTCATTCAATGAGGAAGGCAAACTCAGGTGGTGAAGGCATTCATGTGATCTCAGGCTGCCTTGGTTAGAGCTTCTTTCCACAGTCAAGGTAGATGACATGACTGATCACACTGAAATCCAAGGCACCTCACAACTCCAACAACTGCCTCTGTGGGAGCCCTGATGCAGGACACCATAGCATTATCAAGCCCATAACCTAGCAATGGGTGCTAATCAAGAAACCCTGAGTGGTAGCCTTTTGCAGTTAGGTTTATACCACTGCTCTGGCTCATATTTTCACAAATGTTCTGATTCTGGTCCAGTCAAAGCAGTGATCTGGATTGCAGCATCTCAACTTCAGGGTGCCACAATATGGCTCTATTGTGGGCTGTGTTGTGTCCTTTCAAAATTCATGTTTGAATTCCTAAACCCAGTGCCTCAGAGTGACTGTGTTTGGACATAGAGTCTTCAAAGAGGTCATTGAAATTGGGTTTTGGATACAGTATGTCTGGTGTTTATGAGAAGAGACCAGGAATCAGACACACACAGAGGAAAGACCATGTAAGGACATAAGAGAACGGCAATCATCTATAAGCCAAAGGGAGAGGCCTCAGAAGAAACCAAGCCTCCCAACATCTTGATCTTAGACTTCTAGCCTCCAGAACAGTGAGAAAATGCATTTCGGAGTTTAAACTGTCTAGTGTATGGTATTTTTTTGTGGCAGGCCCAGTTAGTTAACATAGGCTCTAACACCGTGGAAAGTGCTTAGTCGTCATGCATAAGTAGTTCCTGCATTATCTACTTCACTGGAAATCCCTTGTTATTGGATTTCTGTTAATGACTTCATTTGACAACACCACCACTTCCTGCCAAGGCTGTACCAGGAATCAGATATGATCATTTCCCAACAGAAATACAGTTTCTAGAAAATGGAAAGAGGGATTATGCTCTTCTTTGGTCCGCCCAGATCCTACTTGTATTAAAACACTTCTTTCTTGTACTCAGTTGCCATTGATGTGTTCATCTTCCCAACTAGACCCATGGGCAACTTTAGTGAAAGTTCTCTCCCTTCACCATCCTGATATGTGCTACACACACACACACACACACACACACACTATAGAGTTCTCAAGGCAACAAATTGGCTGAGAGGATGAATGTCCACCAAACAAATTCCATGAATAGTTCATTTTCCAGCCAGGGGTCATCTTTCTTCTGGGGAGAGAGAAAAAGCAAAGGCCAGGACACACAAATCCACTTGTATTCCGGCCTTCTAGACAGGAAGCAAGTTTTCTCCTTATAACTTAATCTATTGATATCTACTAGTCTATTATGATTTGTTTAGTGCCCATTAGTCTCTCTAAGAATGGGTGTGCTCTGTGTAAAATCCATTTTACAAAAAAGTTTTCCTAAACTTTAGGCATTAACTTGAGCTTGGACTTTGCTATCTGGGGGACTCTCCTCTCCTGGGGAAACCTCACCCTGTCAGCTTCTCTCCTCTCCCTGTCAGGCCTCACCTCACCAGCCACTCTCCTCTCCCCATCAGGCCTCACCGTGACAGCTCTCCCTTCTCCTTCTTCTTTGTTGTCATAACACCTCAGTTCCTTCGGACTGCTGTAATAAAAATGCTATAAACTGGTGGGTGGCTTATAAACAGGAAACATGTGTTTTGCACAGTTCTGGAGGCTAGCAAGTCCAAGATCATGGTGGCGGCAAATTTGCTGTCTGGTAGCAGCTAGCTTCCTGGCTTGTGGATGGCTGTCTTCTCACTGTGTCCTCACTTGGTGGAAAGGGTGAGAGCATTCATTTCATTCCTGAGAGCTTTACCTTCATAATCCAATCCCCTCCCAAAGGCCCCACCTCAAATATCATCATGCTGAGCATTAGGTTTCAACATATGAATTTTTCAGGGACACAAGCTTTCAGGCCACAGTATATAACCACCACAGACTTCTTGGGCAGTCAAGCTGAAGGCAGGCACTTCCTCCAGCATTACTGGAGGGAGCCCTAGCACACATATCCGTCTCTGCTCAAAACCCTTAGTGCTTCTCTGTGGCCTTTCACAGTGGTTTTCAAAGCAATGTCTGGGAAAACAAAACCATACTTTGCACTATTGCTTCCATTTTATTTTAGTAACAATGCATAATTCATCTTGCAATTTTCAATAACATTAAAGGAGAATGTGTCATTTTGATGTCTGTGGGTATGAAGAAAGTAAAAAAAAAGAAGTTCTGTCTAATAAAGTCCACATTTCCTAGAATGTCTGAGAGCCTCACTGATCTGATTTGTGTTTCTCTGGCTCTCAGCCTCATCAGTCCACAAGACGCAAGGCTGAAGACCCTCTAAGACACTCAGGCCTCCTAAGCCATTGTGTGCTCTTTTCTCTACCTGGAACACCCTTCCTTTCCTCTCTCCTTGACCAGTCCTGGTTATTCTTCAAGGCACAAACCTCATCACCTGACAGAATTTGTCCTCATTTCTCTTCCATCATGGTGGTTGTGCCCCTGTGATAGCATTTGGGTTGGCTTTTGGTTTTGGTTTTCCCCTTTTAGTGGCAGGGATTGTGACTTCTCCAAATATATACCCCCCAGGGCTAGCACAGAATCAAGGGCAGAATAGGTGCTCAATGAATGTCTGCTCTATGAAGAAATGAGAGCTAGAGTAAATAACACGCTGGAGCTGGGTAATGTAGGTCATATTCCTTCAACCACTGAGTCCCACCTGCCTTGTACGTCTTCTGAGGTCTTGGGGGGCCCCGGCCCCACACTTCATCTTCCAATGGCTATAGGCCTGTCAGACAGAGTCCTCTTCTTGAGACATCTGCCTAATTCACTTACGTCAACTCAAATTACTTCCCTGTGCTTGCTCCCCTTGCCAAGCCTTTGTGCTTGATATTTGTTCACCAGGCATATCAACAGTGTCGGGAGTTTAATTGAGATGTATGAACTATAAAAGGATTTACAGTATTGGCACATGTGTATGTTGGGGCCAGAGCTAGAGTCATCAATCATGCCTGAAAATGTGTCAACAAGGTGAAATGACCAGATGTCTTATTTTCACAATTTTGTAATTCTCTTTGAACAACCAAAAAAATATGTTCCAACCAGACAATATGTTTCTCTTCTAATAGATGTCACCTCCAACTACAACTGTCTACATAACAAAATGCACTAGGTGTCCTCTATAACTCTCTCTGCTCAGATCTGATTTGAACCCAAACAATGGGACTTGGGAAAATGGAAAGAGAGAGATGAAAGCAGAGCTCCCACTGGAACCAAAAATGATAAAATAGTGCCACAGAAAGCACAATTTGTCAAATGGAAATGAGATCAATCATAGCCATACACCACAGGCATTCAACAGGGTTTCCATGATCCTGGGTCTGGTCTTCAGCTTTTGTCCCAGACACTCCACTTTTGGGGCTCCTTCCAATGTGAACAGCTTCTTTGACTTTAAATTTATTTTATTTTTTCAGTGTCCAAGATTCATTGCCCATGCCCCACATCCAGTGCTCCATGCAATAGGTAGCAGAGTAGATAAAGAGACATAGTTTGGTATCAGAGATGACCTTGAGCAAGTGATTTAAGCACTCTGAACTTTAATTTTCTCATCTGCTGAATGTGGCCAATAATGCATTTATCTTCTAGAATTGCCATGGGAATCAAGAGGAATAATTCAAAGTAAGCAGTAAGCAAAGTATCTAACATGTAGTAAGCAAATTATTATTATTATGTATAAGAATGAAATTTGGAATATACAACAAAACAATTGTTTCTCCTTACTAGGAGAAAAATCAGCAGTGTCATACCATGATTCTTGTTAATGATCAAATATAATTAGTAAACTTTTTAAAAAGTGACTTTCTGGACAAAGTAGAAAATGCAAGATTCTGCAAACAGACCTGGATTTGAGTCTCAGACTCTGTACATTTTAGTTTTGCAAATGTCTTGTCATTTTTATACTTGAAAATGGGTTTGATCAACCTTTCTCACAGGGTTCATGTAAGAAGGAGAGCAATGATATCCAGAGCAGGCTACATGTACAACCTGGAGCATGTTCAGTCCAGGTATGAGGGATGATTAGTAGCAATCCTCTTTGGTTTCTACTAAAGGTATGGAAAGAAGAGTGCTTCCCTAGAAGGAAGATCCTGAGTTTGAATCCTGTACTTTTACTAATAGGGGATAGATATTTATTTAATCTTTTGGAGGCCTTGATTTCCTCATGTGAGGAAAAACCGACAAAAGGGTGTTCTACTGGACTCATGGCTATGAGCATCTGTACCTCCATTTTTCCTGGGAATTTCTGAAGAGTGCCCAGAATGCTTCTCATGGATATCCACCCAGAGACCAACCAGGAGAAGTAGGACATCCCATTGTTGAGAGTTTCCCCTGGGGGCTGTAACACCACTGCTCTTCCAGGTTGTACATGGGGGCTTGCTAAGGATAACACACCAGCACTGGGGCATCAAGTGGGTATGACCTAATCCTAAGAGGGGAGGTACTAGCATACAGGACACTTGATCCTGCATGGCACCATCCACCCTGCCAGGGCCATGACCATAGGTGAGGTTGAGAGGATGGGAGCCATGGCACATAGAGGATGGATACATTATATGTAGTAAATAATCTTGAGTTGACTCAAAATATTCCTTTTTAGTTCTAAATATTTGTTTCACCTTATCCTGAATTGATATAGCAACAAAAACCAGGTATTGGTTGAAAATGTCTTTCAAAGAACTATGTGATGACAGATTTCTGAAAACATCTGGATGCTTAATGAAATTTATGTTCATTTTGCTCTCTCATTCACACACACATACACACACAGAAGAGGATGGAGGGGAGGGAGATATAGAGAAAGAAAGCAGTAACTTGTGAATAATATCAAAGAGGGGACACCATGGAATAAATGTTTGTGTGCCCCCAAACATTGAAACCTTAAGTCCCAGTATGATATTTGGAGTGGGGGTCTTTGGGAGGTGAGTAGATTCAGATGAAATTATGTGGTATAGCCCTCAGGATGGCATTGATGGTCCTATAAGGAATGAAGAGACCAATCCAATATGCTCTTTCTCCCCACCATGCAAGGACACAGCAAGCACTTGGTCATCTGTAAACCGGGAAGAGGGCATTAACTAAGAACCTGACCTTGCTGGCACCCTGATATCCAGCTTCCAGGATCCAGAAATAAATATTTATTGCTTTAGGCACCCTGTCTATGGTATTCTGTTATAGCAGCCTACACTGCCTAACACGGGAGGAAGCCCAGCCTCCAGCTGCCCCACCCCACTTCTCAGAACTGAACTCCCAGTCTGAGACTGGCACATGGGTGGAAGTCTCATCTGACAGATTAAAGTCCTTGAAATTTCTCATTTCAAAGCTTTGAGAAATTTTCTGTGCTATAGTAGTTGGATAACTGGTCTCACCTTTGGAGCAGACCATTCTTTTGTTGTAGGAATACAACCTTTCAGATGGGAAAAGAGGAGTGCTATCCTTCAAACTCACTCCTTCTTTCCTTGCTGCCCACAACCCTCATATGTAGAGCAAAGACCATCTTCTGAAACAGAAAGATTTAAGATGCTGGGTTTTAAGCAGCTGACTTCCTATGAAAAGGTGCTTGTATCATGGGCAGAACTGAATGTTAGGAACTTGTGTTTCCTAGCAGAAGCTTGCTTCTCTATGGGCTTTAGAATTGAAATGCTTCATTTGTTCTTAGATGTGTGTGTATATAAGGAAGACTTTGTGATCATTTTCTCACAAGATATGGGAATTGAGACGTTAAAGATGCAAAAATAATATGTGGGCCTGACCACCATCTCCAGTTCAAGGAGACTATGCAATTGACCCACCTTAGATTGCTGATGTTCCACACAGAGTAAAACGGAGTTGGCAATTCCAGAATGAAGGTGACCAGCTACACGCATTGTGCTGCATTTTGATGACTACCTTCTGATAGTTTTGTCCTGTTGGAAGACTCAGCACGAGGCCAGCTCTTGTAAAAAAGGGGGTGGGACTTCCAGAAAGGAGTGTACTTTCCCTGCAGGAGCAAATCTGGAGACAGGGGAGAAGTATCTGAAGGCAGGTCTTACATGAAGAAAGAGAGGAGACTTTGTCCAAAGGTGGACAGAGATGTAGTCAGGGCCTTACCAATGTGGTATGGAAGGAAAGGCTGGCCTCTGCTTAAGGAGGGGTCCAGGAGTGGCTACAAGACACTTCTCAAAGGACCAGCCTGGGGAAAGGCTCTTCCTACAGAATATGAGAGTGGTTTCATTCAGTATAAGCACCTTTATTACTCAAACCTGAAGGCAGCTTCTGTTAAACATCACAGAACCACCAATCTTGAGGTTGTGGAGTAAAAAGAAAGAGGGCCCTTCCTTCCCCCTGAAAGGCATTTGACCCAAGAAGGGTTGATGCTTCCAAAGCTGTGGTGTCAGGTAGAGACCCCTAAGTGAAAACTCCAGTGAGTGAGACATTCCTCCCTAGAGGGAATGGGGGAGAGTCCAAGGGGGATACACACTGGGCATCCTCATATATGCCATAGGGAAGGACCCAGAACTGGGCTGAATTCCTGCCACCACTCTAGCAAGGGTCACAGGAGCACCACCATCTTGGACTTTCTCTTGTCTTTCAAAATATTTAATTGTCTGAATCAATTTCTTGCCAGGCTAATCTCTTCTTAGGAAGTTGCCTGGAATTCAAAAAGCTATCTGATATGTGGTGTTACCATTTTTAGTTGAAAAAGGAATAGTTAATGAAACCCAGGTTTTCATAAACCTAAATATTTTGCCTTTCGCATCTTCCTTTATGCCTTTTAATAGAGAAATGGAATCTGAGATGAGCTTTTAATTAAAAATTTCATAATAATATACAAAATCCAGGAGATAAGGAAATTAAATATTAAATATGGATTTTTTCCTTCTCTTTTCCTCTCCACATTTCCTGTTATTTGGCATATGCAAAATTTAGTAGAATAATCGGAGACAGAAGATCTTTTAGTGTCAGAAAGGACAATGCTGAAGAGGGTTAAGTTTGTTGTGAAGTTCCAATGGCCTTTTAACTCATCAGTCTAGAACTAGACCAAGGGGCGGGCACCCTTTTCTATACCTGGGGGTTTGGGCACCACCACCCCACTGTCAGCTAGCTAAATAAGTGAGTGACAGTCCACAAGAGCAGTTGAATACCCTGGGAGGTGGAGAGGGTGGGCTGTAAAAAGGGACTTGAATGGATGAAGGTCCTGAATAGGAGAAAAGAAAGATTCTAGGGAGAGAAGCTCTCCTGAGAAGTGAGCAATCTCTTCTGGGTCCTTTTTGCCATCTGACAAGCTGACAGTGACACTATTTAGTTATGCAATGTGCAACCCCTTTCTTCCATGATGGGGGTAGGGGAGTGTGGTTGCAGGAGAAAGAAAAAAAATGTTTGATATTTATAAGTGATGTTTATTATTTTGGTTCTAATGGAATTTTAAAAAGAAAAAAAGATGATGTTTTGAAGTTCTATACAAAATTCCAAATATCTTGAAGTTCTGAATGAAGAGAGGACACCTAGTCCCTTATATGGCTTCCATAGCTGAATAGTCCTGGGAAAGAAACTTTAGAAAACAGGAACATAGACCTCCTGGCAACATTTTTTAATGTTTCATAAGTCAACTCATGGCTGGTGTCAAGTCAGGGAGATTTTAAAACCTACCATAGCAATCACTGGTGTAAAAATTTACCTGGCATGACAAGAGTAGGCTGACTAATGTCTCCAAGGGGGATGGAAGGGGAACAGTGGGAAGCAAGCTGACAGACACATCAATGCTTGTCGTCGCTAATTCGCAAGGACATGTTTGTTTGTTCATTGTGTGTTTGTTTAAACCTAACCTCATTCTGAAAAGAATCTGAGGAAGTCCTTATGTATAGCACAGCAAGATAAGAAATAAAAATAAATTAGAAAACTGGGGTGAAGGGAAAATAAACTGGAATACTAAGATGAAAACATTATTTAGAAAAGTCATCAAGCAGAAAAGCATGCTGTGAAATTCTGTATGATTATTCCAGTTGAGCCACAAACTTCTTTCTGAGCAAGGTGTGCTGATCTTCTACAGGTAGAGGCC
This sequence comes from Spilogale gracilis, assembly GCA_004023965.1. Taxonomy (NCBI): domain Eukaryota; kingdom Metazoa; phylum Chordata; class Mammalia; order Carnivora; family Mephitidae; genus Spilogale; species Spilogale gracilis. The sequence continues at coordinate 4,030 of PITA01020580.1, read as the reverse complement.
CACAGGCCAGCCCCCAAATTAACATTTGGACCCATTTCCATGTGGCAGGTATAGCTGAATAGAAAATTTATGTGAGTAGAACTCTGTCCCAACTGATGGGGAGAAAGCCACATACATTCTTCCTTAAGAAAAAAAGTTGTTTAGGGGCACCTGGGTGGCTCAGTTGGCTAAGTGACTGCCTTCGGCTCAGGTCATGATCCCGGAGACCGGGGATTGAGTCCCACATCAGGTTCCCTGCTCAGCGGGAAGCCTGCTTCTCCCTCTCTCACTCCCCCTGCTTGTGTTCCCTTTCTAGCTGTGTTTCTCTCTGTCAAATAAATAAATAAAATCTTTTTTAAAAAGTTGTTTAAAGCCTTAATTTTTATTTGATCTGGGAGTGTCTATGAAAAAACCCTCAAAGCCAATTTCAAACTTCAAAGCCAGTTTCAAGGCCAGATGGTGAATTCCTTTGCTCATTCAATAATGAACTGACAATCTATTACTGCCAAGAGCCATACTAGGTGCTGGGGACCGAGGCACTGGTGGATCAGGGTTGCTTTCCACATGAAGCCAGGGTGAACAGACAAACCAGTTAACTTGTCAGGGATGGTGCTGGTCAGAGAGATATCTGTGGGTTTACAGAATTGGGGTATTCAGACAGAAATGGGATATAAATGTCCCCATTCACTTGACCTTCTGGTGGGATAATGCTGAGGCATATGTTTGTCATCATTTCCCAGAATTTAACCATGGAGCTAAGCTATAGGACCTACTATGGCAGTTGGCTTAAAAATGTACCTTCTAGTGGTTTCCTTCTCTGGGGAACCCAAATCAAAACTTTTGTATGGGACAGACTAATGGTTATGTATAGATGTGCCGGCTATTGTAATCTTAGAGCAGGTATCTGTAAAGTGCCTAATATTCTCCCCACCACACAGTAGGTGTCCATGGAGAGTAATGTGCATTTTTTTAATTTTAATTTTAATTTTTTTTAGTGTTCCAAGATTCATTGCCCATTCCCCACACCCAGTGCTCCATGCAATAGGTGCCCTCAGTACCCACCACCAGGCTCTCCCATCCCCCCACCCCCCTCCCTCCAAGTCCCTCAGTTTGTTTCTGTGTTCAAAGTCTCTCTTGTTTCATTTCTCTCCCTGAATTACCCTACTTCCCATTTCCTTTCCTTCTCCTACTGTCCTCTATATTACCCCTTATGCACCGCAAGTGAGTGAAACCATGTGATAATGTGCATTTTTGAGCACTTACTATAGATACACATTCTGAGCATTGTACACATATGACACATTTAATTCTTACAACAACCTTCCCAGATAGTTATTATTATCATCCTCTCCATTTTGTACACGGAGAAGCTGAGGGTAAGAGAGTTTAAGTGTCTTGGCTCATGGTTACTCAGCCAGTAAGCATCAGAGCTGGGATTTGAACCTAGGCGATGTGTTAGGTTCCTTGGGGTTACTCTATAAAAAACACAGTGCTACACTACTTCTTACCAACACACAGTCCTTAGTAATGAATGGAAAGGAAGTGACCCCAGACTTTAAATGTCTTTAAAATATTAAAATTTAAGAGAAAAAGGACAAAGCCTGCTGTTTTGTTAAAAAGATGTATTACCTAGAAGCTAGCTATATAAACTCAACCCAAGCACAATTTTGACTTTCTCTGCATAAACCGTACAATCAAAAATGGAAGGTGTGGAGCAGTAGACCTTGGCTCATTATACAGGAGAGCTTTCTAATGGTCAAAAATACTCGACATAGAAGCAGGCTGCTTGAGCAATCTCTTGAACACTAAGAGCAGTCACATCACTTGTACTGGAGTTGTGGAGGGGTTTTGCGCATCCAGTGGTGGTTACACAATAAGATACTTAAGACCTCTGTTGACCCCAAGATTCAACAACACAAATTAATTGGTGCTTATGACCCTAGACTATTACTTGTATGTGCCAATGAGGTATTACAGTCTCTAATGTAGAAATTAATGCACTGCAGACTTTCCCTCCATCCTCCCTTCCTTGCAAGGCTGTTATAAGGATAAAGCATATAAAGTCCCAGGCACACAGGAAGCAAGCACGATGGGGTCATCAGGTGGTGACCATTATGATGTAGCCTGAATGCTGGGTCCTTGTACTGCCCACATAGGAAGAGGCCAGATTTGTGCTAAGCCTTCAGATAAATGGTCCCCTTATTTCTCACAAGAATCTTTGAGGTAGGTTTCTTATCCTTAGGAGCCAGGGCTCTGGGGTTGAGACAGGTGCCCAAGGTCACACCGCCAGTCAATAGTGGTACCACATCTGCCTGATTCTAGAGCCTTTTCTGCTCCCTCTGTGCAGCCTCTTAGAGGCATCAATCAATTCTTATCCATCACGACTCAGGATCTTTTCCAAAACGACCTCTCTTGACTCTTGGTGAGGACAACAGGAGTGACTTAATTGAAAGAAAGGGCCTTTTGCAACAAGAAAGGGTTGTCATTTTGTTCCTTTTAACTGCTGGCCCCTAAAACATACACACGATCAATGAACCCACCGTAAGCAATCTTTCTCAGATTATTTTCCTTGAATCCCACAGAAATTGTGATTGTTTTATAGTAACTGCTGCTGTGACTCTCCCATCCCCTGTAGCAAACATCCAATCTGGTCAATGCCTTCACCAAAGGGGACAGTTATCTATGGAATAACAGCCCAGCCCAGCTTGGATTGCCAGCGAAGAACTTGGCCTCGTGATTAAGACCTTTCAACATCAGTCATAACCCTGCCCAGGTGAGCTTCACTTGGAATCAAATGACTGTATTAAAATGCAACTTAATATTAGCTGCATAGATTTTTTTTTTTGCAAAGGGGTTTTTACTTTATAATTTTGCCTAATGTTCTTCAAATTACATTCCTATAAAATAGGATGGAAGACTCCAGAGCTGCTATCGGAACATTAGTTTGCAATGCTCACCTTGGATAAGTCATTTAACTTGTTTGGCCCTCCAGTTTTAAGGAATAAAAGAAAGATGGGAAGAAGGGAAAGAGAGAAAAGAAAAGGAAAGCAAGAGGCACAAGGATAAGAGTTGGAGGCAAGAGAAAAAAGAAGAGAAGGAGATGAAGACACAAGGGAAACCCCAGGGACTGGACATATTCCTCAGGCTATCCTGCATCAGAAGTCTGGATTCTCTGGTGACTTGTGAACTTTAGTTTCCTGTGTCTGACATTGTGGCCGACCCAGTGTCTCAGGGCTCTGTCTGTTTTCTGTTTTTGTAGACACAGGCATGCAAACGAGCCATGTCGCAATACAGCCATCAAGCCCCAATTCCCTCCCATTCCTGTAAGAGAAGAGCGATGGCATCAGACCTAGAGCTGTGGCAGCTTGAACAGCTGCATGCCATGCGAAGGCAGAGCAGGGAAGCCCCCTGCCACATGGACAACAGTGCTGGATACGGGATGGCTGAAGCCAGTCGGAACGTGGGAGGGAACGTGGGCCACTTCTTTCAGAATCCCCCAGTGCCCCTTCTCCATCCCGGTCCCAGAGCAATGTCCAAGTGCAGGAGAGCCAGAACAAGGTCACAGCTGCCCCAAGAGAGGTGGACAGCAGGAATTAGGACCTTGTGTGAGCTGTTGAGAGCTGGCTGTTGTGTGTCTTTACAGAATGACTGTGTCATCCCAATACCTGTGGTTACAGGAAGCCTCGGGGATAGGAAAAACCACAAGCTATAGTAAATGGCAGGGCTCACTGACCCCTTGACTGCACCAGTCATGACTGGCTCCAAACTCCCACTCCTGGTGCAGTGATCCTGCGAGCACATTCACGTTGCGTGTGCCTTTTCTCCTCCTAACTCAGGGTCACCTGACATCCTCTAAGTTTCTGATCCCAGGCAAAAGCCAGACTGACCTCCACCCTAGCTTTGTTCTGAGCTCTGGACCCATAGAGAAAGCAAGAACTGTCAGTGTAACTGTAACTCTCTGGAGGCACAAACAACTCGCCAGAACACTGTGTTAAGAGACCTGGCCAGCTTGGCTTCTACCTGCACTAAATTGTGTCCCTAAAGGTGTTTC
>PITA01020579.1:0-34573 GCA_004023965.1 Spilogale gracilis | reverse complement strand
CTCCAGGCAGCTGTCTCCTCTCCAACATTTCTGCTCCATAAACACTAGCTGCATTAGCTTCCCCAGCATCTGATCTCTGCCTGCCCAGCTAAGTGGAGACTCTGGCCTCTGTGCACTCCTGGTTGCACCTCTCTGTGTGCACTTAACACACAGGTTCTTCCCATCACACTGTCCTCGTGTGTGCCATCCCTTCTGCATCCCCGCACTTCAACAGTCCACACCATGGCTCATCTGGCGTTTATCTGAGCTTCCATAATGTCTGTACATCGCATGTGACCCCAAAATGTTTGTCAGATCAATAGTTCCCTTTAGGTACAATATGACTTCTTCCTTAAAGAAAGTCATACTGGCTACATTTAAATAGTTATGTTCGGGAGCTGCCAAATCTAAGCACCGACCCTGTTCCTAGTTTGGGTGGAGACCAGAACCCATTATTGACAAGGAGTCTAGGAAGAAGAATTTACATTGCTGATATCATTCCACTCATTATCTTAATGTATGCTACATTTTTTTTTTTCCTCACCAAAACTATTGTGTTTCCATAGCAGCAACAGGAAGGAGTCAAATTGATTTCAGAAATAAAATGCTATTGCACCTGGGAAAATACATACATCACAGAACTTTGTTTAATGGGAAAAAAAAAACAATGAAGGTTCCTTTCTCTAACGGGCAAGTGAAACAGACACAGCCCGAGTGCGACCCAGCGGCTTTGGCACTCGCAGTAAGGTCTTCTAGAGATACACAGGCTTGTGTTCTGCTCTAAGATAAATCATTCTTGAGGGTAAAAAAAAAAATACAAAAACACTCATGTGAGCCAATACTGAGTACATACAATGGTCTACAGAACTCAACACAGCTAATTGGGAAAATATGTAGCTAAGATGGACGAATCAGTGGTTAAATACAGATTTGGGGGCCGTCTCTGGAGATGATGACATTGGAATTGAATCTTGAAGAACCTTCGGGATGTCACAGACTTTATCCTGTGGGGAGGGGGCGGAAGAGATGCGTACAAGGTCAGAATGATCTGGCTTGATGCCCTTTTTTCCGATGTCTGGGACCTCAGTGCACTCACTTGTTGACCTTCCCAGGGCTTGGCTCCCACTGGTGTCAGTGGGGAGAGGAATGGAGAACTCACAGGATTGTGGACACTTGTGTGTGATGTGTTCCCCACCCTGGGCGGCTATGCTGGCATCCTAACATCATAAGTATGTACATAAGTACCTCGGGATGTGAGCTTATCTGGAAATGGTTCATCCTTAAAACAAGGTCCCTAGAGTGGCTCTCCCCTGTAGGGCTGGCCTTCTCACCAAACGGACACATTTGCACACAGAGATAGATGTGCACAGAGGGAATAGCATGTGTGGGCATGTCACGTGAGTGCAGGGACACCGTCCTGGCCACCTCACCCTGAGGATGCTGAGAGCCCTCAGAGGGGGCACTGCCCTGTGGAGTTTGGACTTTTGCCCCCAACCATGAGACAGTAACTCTCGGCTGTTTTAGTGTGGCACTTTGTTGTGGCCACCCTAGGACCTCACGCCAGTGGCTGACGTGGGTGAACTGGGAAGAGCCCCCAGCCTGCCGAGGCCAGTGACAGGTTCGAGGCACAGAGGGGCCCCGGTCGCCTGAGACTATGGAGAGACGACACTTGCAGGGAAGACCGGCAGGCCAGCCGTGGAAAGACGGGAAGGTGAGCAGGGCCTCAGAGATGCCCACAGCAGGACAGGGTCCCAGGCACCACGGAAGGCCAGCGCCGGCCCTGGCATGGTCCGTCCTGTGTACCCAGACTCCCTGCAAAGCTCAGGCTCAGGGAAAGAGACTCCCACTGAGGATGCATGAGGCCACTTGGCTGGGTCGCGGGGTCTGCTCTCCCTGTCTGGGCTCCGGCCGGGGCAGCTGCTGGCTGCAGGACATAAGCAAGTGTCCCGGCGGCAGCTGCAGACGTGCCCTTCGGTGTCCGGCCAGGGCTGTGTGGGCGTAGGCAGAGCATGGAAATAGCTGGAATCTGACGGGCGTGTGTCCTTCCGGCCGCTGCTCCGCTCTCGGAGTCTCGAAGTCTGGTGTGTGTGGGGAGGGTGCGGGGGCCACATCCAAACAGCCTGCCCGCCCTGAAGGAGCCCGTGAAGATGAGCTGGTGGCCGGCGAGCTGGGGTGCACGGGTGTCCCTGTCACTGAGCCCTCACCCAGCCCTCCTCCTCCACACAGACACATGGAGCCAACACCCTGAGATCTTACAGAGGTAGAATGCGGATTTCACTGTGCACATATCTTTCTAGAAGAACTGCCATCTTTATTAAAGTGAGTCATACAACCAGTCTTCCCTCAAACCCAGCTTCTCCTCTTGGTCCTCAGCACCGGGCTTCATGACGATCTCCTGTCCCTTGGGCCCATTCTTTGACTACCAAGCAATGGCTCTGGGACAGCGAGCCGGGAACACGGGTGGGGTTACCCCGCGGGGCACCGTCTGCCTCCCTCTCTGCCTCCCTCTCTGAAGGCAGGGGAGAAGCTCCTTGGAGATCTGCTCAAAGCAGACAACGCCAACGAGGATTCTTGAGATACAGGCACCCCACACGGACACTTCCAAGAGCTTCTCTGGGACCCTCATGTCGACAGACCCATGCTCTCATCCCCTTCCCAGTCACCCTGAATTCCTGGACAGATCGTGTGCCTCTGTAGCAAGTCCTGAAACTGAAGTCACCGTCAGCCCAACACATGAGCTCAGGCTCCAGAAAACAGACAAGTACCACCGTGTGCTTGGGTGCGGAGGGCGTGTGAAGAAGGGTCCCCCGAAGGCTGCCCCTGAACTGAGCTGTAATTCAATTTTCTGCCCTCACTAGTGGAGGGTTGGACCTGGGGCCACCGTCTCTCGGCACCAGGGGAGCTGACTCTGCCGGAGTTGGGTGGCCCAGCCTGAGAAACTGAGGCAGCCCGGCTCTTGTGGATGCGAGTGCCTGCTCTGCCTCACCAGCAGGTGTGGACGGCCACGGGGACACGTCCTCAGAGCCGTTTCTCCGGAAGGACTTCCAGAGGGATGTGTGGGTGTCCGGGGGCAGGAGAGCCTCTGCCCTCTCCCTGCGGGGGTGAGGGGTGGAGACATCCGCATGCGGTGACAGCGGGCAGCTTGGACACACGGAGCCATCCAGCCCTGCTCAGCTCCAGGCTCGGACCCGAGTGTCAGGTCACCCGAACTGGCATTGACGCTGCTTACCCGGCCCAAGTGGGGAGACGGGGATCAACAGGGCGGGGCGCGCATTCCGGAGCCCTCTGGCCCGGCCCAGTCAGAGGCATCTGTGCCCACGCAGCAGCGCCCTGCGGCGCCCAAGGCCACGAGACTCTGGGAGGCTGGGCCCCGGAGCCAGCTGCCACCGCAGCCTCTGACACTTCCTCTCAAGAGGGGCGCAGCTGCATTCCTGAACGGCGTCCCCCCAGCCCTTCCGGGGCGGCCCTCGGAGCTGCCTGCGGCAAGTGCAGAACTATGCAACCTCTAATTGCTCGTGATCCCTGGAAAATCCCCGGATGTGGCTGCCCCGGGGGGACGTCTTGCCCTGGAACAGACTCACCTTGGGAGGTCTCCTGGCTTCCAGGGAAAGAGGGCGACGTGGGCACAGGTGCTGGGCTTGCCTCCCCTTTGCACGGCCTCCCTTCTCCCATCCTTTTGTTCTTGTGTATCTCCTTTCTGCTCACCAGAGAGGCACGCATTCTCAGCCCCTGGAGGGCTATCAGAGAAGGTGTCGCTATGACTCCCTTGGCTTCATTCCATTCTAGGCAGAGAGACAAGGCAGACGGGGCAGTGGGTGTCCAGGGTAAAGGAAGGGAAGTCCGGAGCCTGGGCACTGCTCAGGGCTCATGGATCATCTCTCCTCCTCCCTGAAGCCCACCCCTCCTATGCCCAGGCTCCATCTCTCACCTTGCAGAGGGCAAGCGAGCCAATCCATCTGCTTCCCCATCTGCGCATTCACAACCCTCAGTAAGGCAGGCGGTGAAGTGGCAGACTCTGAGGGGTTTTTTTGTTTCTTGTGTTTTGTTTTTGTTCCCCCCCCCGCAAGCGGAACAAAGTGACGCTGGGATTTGCAGTTCTGGGCTGTGAAACCATCTTTGCTTCCGTGGACTCCTCTCTGGTTTATAACCTCTCCCTCTGGGGTTCTCTGTTCATCTGGACCGCAATGTTTCATCATCTCTCAGATGAGATCCCTTTCATCTGACTGTGTGGAAGATGGGGGGCGGGCAGGGTGTCCAAGAAACCTCCCTCTGCCCAGCCCGCGGAGTGAGAGTTGCTTCTCAGATCGGCTAAAGAGTGAGCCCCGTGACCCCCACTCCCACGGCCCCCCACATCACACGAGTGTCCGCTCAGCCCCTGCACACCTGTCAGAGCGAGACTCCGAGGGCAGTTCCCTCCACGGCCCTGTTCCCTGCTGCCTCCTGGCTCTTCTCCTGGGCACGGCTGTTCCTGGGAGGCCAACCGGCTCGCCCAAGTCTTACAGGCAAGAACTCTCTCTCACCCGTGACATTTCCATGACTTGGGTCAGTTTTCTTTTCTTCCTTTTTTTTTCTTTTTTAGTCTAGTCTTGCATTTACAAAATGCCATCAGCAGAATGGCTTTGCCGAGCGCACTGGGCAGCACCGTGCCCCCTTCTCACTGGCCAGTGTGTCGTGGGCTAGCTCACTCAAGCACACTTGGCATTGATTACAGAAGATGCCTGGGAAGCTAGCGTTTTTAGTTTCTGCTCAAGACCTTGTCCGTGTCAGGCGGTGTTCAGGGAAAGGCCCACCACGCCAGGACTCAGGGCCAGGCTGTTAGCCGGGATTTTCCAGAAGTCTCTTAGTGAAGCAAAGCCAGTGACATTGTTTTCCAGCCTAGCTCCAACCCTTTGCCTGAACCCTCCCCCTTAGCCAGCCACATTTCAACTTTATTCTGCTTCTGACTTAGAGGAAGAGTGTCATCCTTAGACACAGCCGAACTGATATTTTCTCAGCCCTTGGGAACCATCTCGTGCCTCTGGTACGTCAGAGAAGCCTGCTGACCCTCCAGCTCCCAGACCTTAAAGTGCAGCAGCCTCGCCCACGTTACCCTGCCCTGAACTTCTCACCCAGGGCAGTCCTGGCACCACCCAACATTCCGTGACCACCAGCCCTCAGGGATCATCCGTTCCCTCTCGCAACGGGTTCCTTGTCCTGGCCTCGGGGACTGTGGGAGGAAGGACCCAGGCACGGAACAGTGGCCTCTACCACCTTGTGACCCTGTGTTCCCAATGTGTTGCCTCATTTCCTCGTTAGAGAAATGGCTGTATTCATACTATGGGGCCACTGGGCCGCTAAAACTCAACGATCAAAGTTGCTAAGGTGAATAATTATAACAGTGGATTTTTTTAATATTTCACTCATATTTAATATGTGTGAATACACCATCAAGCATGCCTAATGTTTAACATTTTTCATCCCACCAAGTACAGCTGCTGGTTTGCTACTGTAAGCTCTATGCCTTTCGTGAGCAGCCCGAGGCTGGGGAGGTTAGGTGAGTTGCCCCGGGGGTGGGAGAGAATGCTGCCCACAGCCCGCGGTCTGACTGCGCCTATCCTCACCTGAAGGGCCTGCTGCATCGCCTCGCCCTACTGTGTGCGCCCCGAGGCTGGAATGAAGGCAGCTCCAGGGTGCTTCCCCCACCTGCCTGTCCGGCACAGCGCCCTTGCACTTCTGCCCGGAAGCCGCAGCCCCGTGGGTGCAGATCCCAAGGCGCTCTCCAGCTCTCGAACCTTCCAGGCATCTAGGCGACCAGAGATAAATGAGTTACGGGGACTACTGTTTCCGCTTCCGCTCCTTGTCGTTTCTCAGGATGGAGGATGTCACGCGGGTGGTTCTAACTGTCACGGTGAACCGAGGGGACGGTGCCTCGGAGGACGGTCTGCCAGCTCAGGGCTGGGCCAGGCATTCCTGCAGGTGCGAGCCCCCGACGGCACCGCCGCTGCCAAGCTACCGTAGCTCTGGAATGGCAACAGCAAGTATTCTCCCAGCCAGAAAGACTCTAAGACACTCATTTCCAGAAATGAACCACAGGAACCCGTGTGGATTCAGTTTTCTAGAATAAGAATCAGCTCACACAACACATTCTCTTATTGATGGAGTCCTTCCCTCTGAGCAGTTTTTAGGAGTGTTCTGGGTAAGGTATAGTCTTGCACGCACCTGCTGCATCTGCATTCCTTAAAATTCATACGAGGGTACCAGCACCCTACGCCTAAAGTCACATAGAGATACGTAATTAGTAGCAACACTATGTGCAAAAATACAGGTAGCGCTATTTATGGTGGTGCCCCCCTCCCCGCTGACCTGGGGCTGCGTCCTCTCTATATTTCCACCACGGACATTTGCTTTCTTCTTACGGATAGACCTGTTCCTCGCCCAGCCTCCAGCTTTGCCTGGAATCGACTCTCAGCTCTGAATCCTGGCGGGGGGCTCAGAACTCTCCTTGCTGAGCTGCTAACAGCAGAAACTTAACTTTGACCTTTGGCTGATGTAAGTCTTGCTTCCTTGTAGCCATGGCCTGTTGATCGGGTAACCGACAGGAAGCTAGAAGTGGTGGACCCCTTTCACTCCGTCTTCACCCAAAGCAAAAATAGTTCATACAAAAGTGGGAAGATTCGATGCATTTGATTTTTCTCTTCTCTCTAGTGCCCTTGGACCTCAAATTCAGGCCTTCACCATTTACTAGAGCGGGGATTTCCACATTCTGTTCTCTCAGCTGATGCTGCTCTACAATCCTACATTTCTGTCCATGTATGTGCTCCTTAGTTGGAAGAATAACCATTTACTTTTAAAATGGTTTTCCCTGACTTGTAATCTTCAATCTCCACGTGAGCTGCTGGTATTGAAATGTTTTGTGTGTTTGTGGTTTGTGGGTGTATATGAACCCCCAAATCTGGAAACCACTTATAACACACTGCTTTTTATCATTGATTCAAAAATATACTCTTCATGTCCCATCTTAATATTTCTGAAAGTAAGACACAATTTATACTCCATGACTCAATGAAATGGAGCTACGATCACTGAGCACTTTCCCATTAATTTTTTCATTGCCCATGAACATACTCTCTGAATGACATTAGAAGACCTTCAGCGGTTGCTCTGGACTCAATTTTGTCACCGTCCAAATTCCTATGTTGCAGTCCCAACGCTCAAGGTGACTGTATTTGGACATAGAGCCTTTAAGAAGCTAAGGAAGTCTAAGTGAGGTCAAAAGAGTGGGTCCTAATCTGATAGGTCTGGTCCTTGCATAAGAAGAGAGAGAGACCCCGGATGTGCACACCCATAGACAGAGAGCCCAGAGAGAAGGTAGGCATCTGTAAGCCAAGGAGAGAGGCCTCAGGAGAAACCAGCTCTCTTGATGGTTTGATCTTGGACTTCCAGCCCCCAGAACTGTGAGAAAAGACATTTCTGTTGTTTCGGCTGCCCAGTCCAGGCTCCCACTACGCAGCGCCTGCTGAGGAATCTGAGGTAAAGGAGGGACCAGTGTTGCCATCGTAACATTTGGAGTAGTTTTGCGAATGAACTACTAGTTTAGCTGAACAGACCATAGTGGATAAACAACAGATTATTTAGATCTGAGCCCATTTAATTGTGAAAGTCGTCCATAGGTGTATGCATGTATGTTCAGCATTAAAATTAGAGGGTCCAGTAGAAAACAAAGAAAAATCTGCAGTTTGAAAGTAGGCAGAGAATTCTTAGACAGGACCAAAAAAGTAGAAAGCATTAAAATGTATAAATTTATCTTCCCCAGAGTTAAAAACTTCTACTCTTTAAATTTTTTTTTTAAGATTTTTATTTATTTGACAGAGAGAAACACAGCCAGAGAGGGAACACAAGCAGGGGGAGTGAGAGAGGGAGAAGCGAGCTTCCTGCCGAGCAGGGAGCCCGATGTGGGACTCGATCCCGGGTCTCCGGGATCCTGACCTGAGCCGAAGGCAGTCGCTCAACCAACTGAGCCCCCCAGGCTCCCCAAAAACTTCTACTCTTTAAATGATACAGTTAAGAAAATAAAAGACCTATCATTGACCAGGAGAAAGCATCCTCAGGGTACATAACTGGAAAGGAGTTTCTATCCAGACTGCATAAAGAATTTGTGCAACTTAATATGAAGGGAAGGAAGTTCGACATAAATGGGTACAAGACTTGAACAGACATTCCATAAAAGAAGATGCTCCCATATCCAAAGCCTATTGAAGACTGTCCTCCATCCTTGGTTACAGGGCAATGGAAATGAGACCCACCCAGGTAGAACTAAGACTCACCCGTGAATGGATACAATGAAGAGATACACACCAAGTGCTGTTGGCACTCCTAAAAAGAAACAAAGACCTTTGAATTTTCTCATAATTCTATGATACAAGGTGATAATTACTTTTAGTCCATAATGTATTTTTGAATGCTTAATGCTTAAAAGTGGTTGGAGTGAATGGGATCCAAGTGTCTGCCTTTCACCAAATTATAGAGTATGGAGTCTAGTGGCTGGTGAGGTAGAGCTGTATCTTCCAGAGAATTACATTAGGGCCATTTGTAAGGTATTCTACCTTGAAGACTTAAACTTATGATGTCCTTGGGGAAAGATAAGACCATGCTGTGAATTCTAAATAGTTTTGTATCACTTAAAAAAGTCTTTGGATATAATTCAAGGTATTGACTTCACAAGCATTAGGAAAGAGACGTTTTTAGTGCACATGCTTATTAAGGTTGTTTAATACTAATGAACATGACTGTAGGGGTAATCACTTATTTCCACTGCTTTGTTCTTTTTTTAATTGAAAAGAAGCAACTCTTAACAACCATTTCTATACTAACTTGCCCTTTTAGGTACATGATAATGTTTATTCAAAACTTAAAAAATCAATGCCAAAATGCCTCTAAAATGAAGCACTTGCCTCTTAATTATTAAGAGTAAGAGTAAATTTTATCCATAAAGTTTTGGGAAATTAAAATCTAGATTTCCTTTTCCTTCCTTGCTAGTATTCACAGAAGTGTTTAAATAGTATATCAAAACATGCAAGAATGGAACATCATTATCTCACGCCTTATCAAGAACTATTGGTGACAACCCCTATAGAAATTCTTCTACTTTAAAGCACAGTTCCAAATAGTTCTAATTTCTACCTTCATTCAGAACTACGTATGACAATGGAGATAATACCTACAAACAGATCTTCAAATTTAGGGCTTTAGTTGTTTAGAATCATTATATTTTTGGCACGCTTCATCTTCAAAAGCCCAGCACCCAGCTACTCCAAGAGACCTTCCCAACCACTCTTGTTCCCTTTCGAGTACCTGTGGACAAAGTTTTGGTGTATCTGCTTAGCTTTAAGATCTACGGAATTACCTTTCACTGTTAGTTCTAATAAAAAAGTGTATGTTAAGAATCTCAGACCTAGGATGATCCTTATAGTGTGTTTATTTCTAATACCCAAATTGCTACCTCTTTGCAACGTGACCACTCTCTCTGATGATTCTCAATGAGAGGGAACATTCTGCCTCCAAAAGGTGTTGTTGCATAATCTATTACAATTTTTCCTTAAAATATGAAAATATCATCACTGTGGATCAAACAAATCAAAACTGTTAATACCTATTGTTACAGTGTGTTTTAGACTCTTCTGTATTGACTGCATTTATTCCGATGGGTGTTCATTATGTCTATAACTCAACTAACGATAATAGTGACAATTAATCTTCCTTATATTATTTGGAAGATAAATATGATAAGCCATAGATCAACCCCATGGGGCCACAGAGAATAAGCTTCCTGTGTTGGTCAATCCTGCTTGTGCAACTCCTCAAGGCACCAGTCAATGCCTGTCTTCATTCTTCTCTGAAGATGTCTCCACATTAACTATCTCATGTCCTTCAATGATAGTGCCAAGATCCTGGAAGGTAAGGGGTAGGCTGACTTATTTTTGCGCCCCAACAACTTAGACAATGTTTGATGTGAATTCAGCTCGGGGCTCAGCTAATATTAGTGAAATATGGGAGTGACGTGATTTTATTTCCCGTCACCAAAATGGTGACTTTTCTCTGAAAAAGCACAGATTTGACTCTAACTTTCTCCAAGTATAGCCCCAAACTGGGTCTTGCCCAATGCCCAGAGTGACATTTTTTTGGCCTTTTTTATTTTATTAATGGAACCTAAGTTTTCTCGTGTGTCTGGGCAGCCACATGACACCATTCATCCCCATAGACTCATTTGCCAATAATATATTAAATTCATTCCATGGTTTATACTTTGTCCTTCTCTGCAACTCAGGCAGTGTTGGTATCACTAACTTAGGTTCATTGTGCTGATTTGACCATAATGTCAGTAATAAATTCTTCCTTTGTGCTAGCAATAGTTCTAAGACATCTCCCTTTTTTTTTTTTGTATTAACGTAATTAATTCTCATAGAATATCTGCAAGAACTCAGTTTTGCTGTACGAATCCCAGTTGCTTAATTAACAAAATGCGTTGCTCCTTGAAATATAGAGAATATGCTGGAGGATCAGAAAGTACGACCACAAAAATAAAGAGTAATAAATTCTTAAATATCTGGCAAATGTGCTTTAGCAAGAGAATGTTGCTGCTCAACGGGTGGCTTGAGACCAGCAGCAGTGCCTGGGAGCTGGGCAGACACACACATGCTCAGGTAGTGGTCCAAATGTAGGGAGTCAGAATCTGTGATTTAGCAAGATTCTCAGGTCTTTCCTGTGCACACACAGGCCTGCGAAGCCGGGGTTCAGAGCAGGGCTGTGACCTGAGAGGCAGGACTGCTTGAAATCCCAGCACCACTCACAGTCCTTGCCAGACTCTTCATAAATAAATACATGAATAAATTCAGGAAAATGCAATCTACCTCAGAGTTGCAGTTTAAAATCAAGTAGATTAAATATATACACATGATCAGCCCTGTACCAAGAATGTCACTGGCATCTTTGACATATTTACTGAATCCAAATAAGGTATTTTAAAACGATGCTTTCTTTTTTCTGATTTAAAAAACCCATACACGTTCATTGTGGAAAATTGGTATAATGCATTTTTAATATGCAGTTTTATTTTAGTTTAAACCTAGATAAAAGTTAGCATGTCTATGGGCATTACCTTGAATTAAATGGCTGTCATAAAAATACTTGCACTGCACTTTAGGAAATCAGGTTCTATTTTCCTAAAATCTATGATAACAAGAACACAGTAAAAAAAAAAAAAAAAGTGCCTCAATAATCAGAACAAACCACGAAATACAGCTTTCCTACGAGATGGAGCTCAGTGGAAAGAGACCAGGCTTTTGAACCGGGTGGTCAAGTCTGGACCCAGAATGCTCCATTTCGTAGATAAATGATGTCAGGCCTGTGAACATCAGCATCTTCATCGCTGCCTCTGTTGTGAGGATTTCATTGAGGGGAGACACCTCACTCCAGGGCTACCGTGGGGCAGGCGCCAGGTAAATGGGGGCCAGCTTGGCGACAGAGTTTCAAGGCGGTCTTTCCTGACAGCTCCCAGAAAAGAAACTCTCTACAGGGTTTAACATCTCAGTGGAACCCAAAGTGGCTTCCAG
Organism: Spilogale gracilis; assembly: GCA_004023965.1. Classification (NCBI taxonomy): domain Eukaryota; kingdom Metazoa; phylum Chordata; class Mammalia; order Carnivora; family Mephitidae; genus Spilogale; species Spilogale gracilis. The sequence continues at coordinate 23,006 of PITA01020579.1, read as the reverse complement.
ACATGGAAGAGTGTGGCAGGGAGTGGCTCCCTTCCACGGAGCAGGTTAGTGGCTAATGCCACCTAGGGGGCAGGTTTCTTACCAAAGCAGCTCTGTGGGGGCTGTGCCAACTGGAGGTCACCTGACCCTCTGCAGAAATCTGCTACTCTAAGATGGAAAGCATCGGGGCTAAAGGCCGCAGTCCAAGGGACTGACATCCTACTGCTCCCATGGACTTTCCCCAGAAGGGTGGGAGGCTGCATATGTTTCCAGTTTATTTTCAGATCTCTTTCCATGTTCTCTGGACTTTCCAAATCAGTGGAAGTGGAGTCATTGGAAGAATAATCAAAGGACGAAGATGACGGTGGGGAAATTATCAAAGGACGAAGATGACGGTGGGGAAACGGGATACATAATTTAGCTTAGAGAACCTGTTTAAAATCTGCTGTTGTAAATACTCCTAGGTAGCAGGCCAGGTGACGTGGACAAGCTCATTTTGTCACAGCGAGGGGTCTGAACTGAGTTCCCAGGGATCATTGCAAAGTAGGTCCCCGAAACACCTCACTTCTGCCCCTGCCTTGCAACCGGGGTGTGGCGGGAAGATGTGGGCTGTGGCCAGCTGAGAAGGTTCTGCTTAATAAAGCAAGTTTCTAGAACGTGGCTTCAGTGTCCAGCTTGACTACCAAGTTATTGGGCTTGTGGTGGGCTCCCTACACAGTCCGATGAGTGTTGGTGAACTTTCTAGCTCCTACTAACGTGGAAGGCGGGCCTGTCCATGCGGAGGTTTTCCTTCATCGTCTGAGGATGTCTGCTTGTCACACCGTTCTTGGACTTCTAATGGAAGGTGAAAAAGAAAGTAGTGCTAAGACAACAACAACATCATCATCAACAACAACAATGATGCCCGGAGCAAAGACGAGAACGTTTTTCTGTGGTTTCAGGGAGATGTATGGAACTGGACCCATTCCTAATTGCGCTAGGTCACATGGAATACAGTCCTTAGCCTTGCTACCTTTGAATTGACCAGCACGGGTGGGCTTCCTCGTTGGCCAAAGTCTCCTGCAGTGCTCGTGGGTGTCGATCACCGTTGGCTGCTCTCATGAAGGGGAACAGAGCTGTAAAGACCCATCCTTGTGCCAGCTGAAGTGAACCCCCGGGGGGAGCACAAGGCAATCACGGGTGTGGGAAAACAAAGCCAGCAGAAGTGAGGTCACCAGGCTCTGTGTGACTTAGGGAGACATGAAGGAAGGATCACTTCCCGCTAAGGGAAACAATGCGCTGGAGGAAGTGGGAGTCAGCAGAGAAAGTGGTAAGAGACTTCTTCTGAAAGGGAGGAGGATTCCAGATACACAGGGACCAGAGGGCAGGGGCCTGGTGGCAACTAAGCCACAGCTATGCAAGGAGTTAGGTTTTGCCCTAGAAGCTTGGATTTTTGAACCCGGTTCTTTTTCTTTCCTTTTCTCATTCTATTTCTTTCTCCATTTATTTACTTATTTATTTATTCATTCATTTATCTATCTATCTATCTATTTATATAATATATTTATTTATAATTATAGTTATATAAATTATGAAAATGTGTTAAAACTTGTCTAGAAAGTATTTACCAAATAACTTTCTATACTAATTTTGAATTGGAAACTTGCCCATAAAACAGGTTAAGAATTTTCTTTTTGCTTTGTATTGTTTTTAGTAGCCAAAATAAACATTAGCTGACCTGAGGAGACATTTGAAAAATCCTTGGGCCATCTTAACGCTCTAAAATCAAATATTTACCTGCCTGCAGTTCTCAAAATAAAAGCTTCTGCTGAAAAGTGCTTGCCGAAGAAACAAATGTTTGCTGCAGAATGCTACAGCTGGACTAGTGAGACCTGACTAACTAAATTGCTTGATTGCCAAAATATACTTTTGTTTGGAAAATTACTAAAGTTGGTCACATGCCCTAAGAGTTAAAGTTAGCTTTATAGATGAGCAATAGTGTGGATACTCTGAAAAAAAGGCATGACAGTGGAAAGAATAATGTACATTTTATGGATAATACACATTTTGTAACAGCTATGAAGCTCATACACATGGGCAACAACTTGCCCCTGAAATAAATGCTTCTTAAAAGGCACACAGTTTATGTCATTATGCCTAGGAGTGAGCCAGCCCCTCTACGGCCCCAGACCTTGTAAGTGTTTACAAAGAGACTTCGCTGTAGAGATCAACCTCAAGCAAGTGGACTTCGTGAATCTGGAATTTATAATATTGCTTGTAGAAATGGCTTGAAGTTATTCTTTTTTCTTTTTCTTTTTTTTTTAAGATTTTATTTATTTGACAGAGAGAAACACAGCTAGAGAGGGAACACAAGCAGGGGGAGTGAGAGAGGGAGAAGCAGGCTTCCCGCTGAGCAGGAAGCCCGATGTGGGGCTCGATCCCGGGTCTCCGGGATCATGACCTGAGCCGAAGGCAGTGGCTTAACCAACTGAGCCACCCAGGCGCCGCCGAAGTTATTCTTTTAAGATGAAAGAGTAAGTGTAATTTCAGTGCAATTTTTTTAAAATTTAATTTAATTTTCTCAGTGTTCCAAGATTCATTGTTTATGCCCCACACCCAGTGCTCCATGCAGTACGTGCCCTCAGTACCCACCACCAGGCTCTCCCATCCCCCTATCCCTTTCCCTCCAAGACTCTCACTTTGTTTCTGAGTCCACAGTCTCTCATATTTCGTTTCTCTCCGTATATTACCCGACTTCCCATTTTCAGGGCGATTTTTAAAGCAATTTAGCAGATTGAACTATTTTGAAGCACCACGGGAAGCATTCATTTGCACGAGAATATCATATAAGCTTTTCAGCAAATCCCTGCAATCCATGTCTCTCTGCAAGTTCCATTCTGGTCTTTTTAGGTAGGTGGACTTTCAGCCACTTTGAGGGTTTTGTTGTTAATGTTCTATTTGTTTGACATATCCTTAAAAATATGAAAACTACATGCATTTCAAACTGTTCCCAACTTTAACTATCTTCTGTACCTAATTTCTATGGGTTGGTGAGGTTGGCTTTGAATAATTTCTTTGGCACAGAGCCAGGACATCAGGTAGTGTTTCTTCTTACATATGTGCTAGCTATAAGACATAGGTAACTCTGGGACACTGAAGTCTGGAACTCTTACAATCAGGAGGGGGGCTTCTGATATAAAACTCAGAATCCTGAATTTCATATGCTGTTGCATATGGTATTAACACTTTAAGTTAATAATGGGAATGTATTGCTCACTGACTGCGTTTTGACAGTGCTCTCTACATAAAGAATGAGTATCCATTGTCCTAGAAGCTGAGTATAAATTATCCAGCACAACTGTCAAACAAACAAACAAAAGCAACAGGTGAGTAGAAGGGCATAAAAGAAAAAAAAGTCAGTCTCCTATGTACGGCTTTGTAAGGGTATTTGTTAATGTTGAACACGATGTTTGAATTGAATAGAGCTCCCATCACAGAAAGACCATAAGGTTTACCGTGTGCAATCTAGATGGGACATTCACCTGTTACACGTTAGAACTTCTGAAAAATGGACATGCACAAGTCTCACTCCTAGAGAATTTTGACAGAGTGGAACTGGCTGGGAATTTTTGAAAAGCTTTACGGATGAGGGACAACTGCTGGGTGGCGCAGTTGGTTGGGTGTCTGACTCTTGGTTTCGTTGCAAGTCATGATCTCAGGGTGCTGGGATGGAGCCCCGCATCAAGCTCCATGAATCAGCATGGAGTCCGCAGTGAGTCTCTCCATCTCCTTCCCTCTGCCCTTTCCATTTGTGCTGTCTTTCTCTAGACTAAAGAAATAACATCTTAAAAAGACAAGAAGAGCTTTATTGATGATTCTGATGCTAGCAGCTGGAACACAGAAGCAATATTAACTAGGAGTTTGAGAATCTAAGCACTCCTTTTGACCCTTTCATTTACCAGGAACATGACTTGTGAGTTACTGGTGGTCAGCGAGATCTGCCATGTTTATCTGATGCAACACTTTAAGGAGCACTAGAGAGTAGGTAAGGAAGGATGTAGAAAACTGGAATCCTCTCTAAAAATGCATGAGCTTGTGATTTTCAAAGACCTATGGTTTGGGTCAATGAAGCTTTTATGTGGAGACTATTTTGGCACATTTTGTCAAGCTGGTTTGCTCACAAATAGTATTTCCTGAAGCCCTGATCAGGGCTCTACAGTAAACGCTCTACAATATTCAGCTCATGGATTAACCACATACTTCCTTCTGCCTTGATGAAACAGGACGAGGCAGGAAGTAGCTGTGCTTCCAAAGAGCAGTCTGTGTGACTGGCCTGGCTGTGTCTCTGAAAGAAGACCACCAGTGGGTCTCAGTCCTGAGGCCTTTGTAGGCTCAACAAGGCAGAAGAGAGATGGTGTATTTTAAGAAGAGACATAGAAGGTATAAACATGGCCCAAGGGGAGTTTCTTTGGATGAAAACTCTACCTTCTGAGATTAAAAAAGTAAATAAATACATTGGGTGGGATTAATGCAGATTTGATACTGCCAAATAAGTGATTAGTAGTGTGGAGACACAGCGGTGGAAGCTAACCAAAACAGAGAGACAAGGGGCTGAAAAAGGTTATAGTGATCAGGGAGGTTTGGAACCACATAAAACAGTCTGAGATACCTGCATTTGGCTTTCTGAAGGCTGGGGAGGACAGAGCAGAGACAAACTTTCAAAGAAATAAATAATGGCTGAGATTTCATGAGAACGCTAAACTCAGAGATCTAAGAAGCTCAAAAACAGGAAACTCTACATGCAGCAGAAATGAAGAGAACTATTCCATAGTCAAATTGCTTAAAAACAGTGATAAATAGAAAAAGTTCAAAGTTTCCAAACTGCAAAAAAATCAAAAAACAAAAAACAAAACAACAACCACCACAACAAAAACATGTACAGAGGAATAACGATAAAGACGACAGCAATTCCTTGTCAGAGACAATGGAAAGCAGAGGACAGGAGAGAAACATCTGTTAAGTACTAAAGTAAAAAAAAAAAAAAAACAGTTGGGGTACCTGGGTGGCTCAGTTGTTAGGTATCTGCCTTTGGCTCAGGTCATGATTTCAGGGTCCCAGGAACTAGCCCCCCACTTCAAGCCCCACATTGAGCCACGCATCAGGCTCCCTGCTTGGCAGGAATTCTGTTCTCCTTCTGTCGCTCATCCACTTGTGTTCCTTCTCTCACTGTCTCTCTGTGTCAAATAAGTAAATAAAATCTTTAAAAAAAAGTCAACTTTGAATTCTGGAATTCTATGCTGAGTACCTGGTGTCAAGACTATGTATATAGCTACAATAATAAAATGTAAATTATAAAGATAGACATATAGAGCAATAGAAGTGATTGAGAATCTAAAATTAGGTATACACAAAAAGTCAACTGATTTTTAACACATGTGCCCAAGTAATTCAATGGGAAAGAATTTTTTTTCCATAAATGATAGTGGACCTATGGAACATCCATACACAAACAATAAACCTAACTCTTACTTTGCCTATATACAAAAATATAAGTCAACAAGGAATACATATAAATGACCATAAAACTTCGAGAACAGAAAATCTTTATGATACAAGGCTAGGTAAATATTTCTTTGTAATTACACAAAAAGCACAAACGATGAAAAAATGTCAATCAACAGGAATTCATCAACATTCAGAGATTTTTTTCTGTTCCAAAGACTTTGATAATTTTCACTAAAAGACAAGCCACATACAGAGAGTAAATATTTGCAAAACACACCCTCAATAAAGAACTTGTTCCCAGATTATATCTTATCATTAAGTAATATGAAGATAATTACATAAATAAAAGGGAGAAGATATGTGAACAGATACTCCATCAAAGAAGATATGAAGATGGTCAATAAATATATGAAGGATGCTCATTGGGGAAAATAAATAAAAACTGTGCAAGATACCACGACCATGGCTAGAAGGGATAAACTTTAGAAGGTTGATAATGCCACCTGCTTGAAAGGATGAAAAGCCAGTGGGAAACTCATGCACTGCGAGTGGGAAGCTGCAGGCACTTGGGTAGCCGGTTAGACAGTTTCTAATAAAGTTGAAATAGACACACCATAGGTAGTCATCCTGCCCCAACCAAGTCACCCACACTGGGTGACTTTAACAAGAGAAGTGTATTGTCTTGTAGATCTGTATGCAGCTGGGACAGAGAAGCTGTAGGGGCTTCTCTCCCCTGGGTTTTGACCAGTTCACTGGCAATCTTGGGCACTTCTCTGGTTGTAGACGCATCGGCCCATCTCTGCCTTCATGTGGCAATCTCTCTGTGACCACCTGTGTCCACAGTTCCCCTTTGGTTAAGGACACAGTCATATTATGTTAGGTTTACCCTAATGATCTCACCTTTACCGGATCATTTGCAAGAACTCAATTTCCAAAGAAGGCCATATAAGCAAGTTGGGGTTAGAATCACAACATTTTTTATGGGACAAAATTCAACCTACAATATCCTAGGACCTAGTGATCCCAGACATAGGTATTTTTTCCCAAAGGGTTTTTATTTTTTAAGATTATATTTATTTATTTGAGAGAGAGAGCAAGAAAGAGAGCATGCTTGGGGAGAGGGGAGAAGAGTAGAGGGGGAGGGAGAGGGAAAGGGAGAGACTGTCAAGCAGATTCTGTATTGAGCACACAATCCTATGTAGGGATTGATCTCAAGACAACTGAGCACCCAGCACCCAGGCGCCCATCCTTAAAGGGTTTTATGAAGATTATATGAGATTTAATTATCAGTGAGTCTGACAGGTGTTCATGTGAGTATTACTATATTGAGCCCAGTCCTCTATTTCATGCAGGCAGGTTGGGTGAGGAGAGAACCTTGGTTTATTCTGCCCTTCAGCACATGTACACAACACAGAAGGCATTACTTACATTGTGCAAAATCCTGTGCTTGAGGAGCTCGCACTCCAGGGGAAGACACAAAATGTGACCTTTGAAACTTGTAAGGCCAGGTGGAAATATAGGAAATATAGGAAAAGTGGCAGAAAACATAGTCTTGTGAATTCTAGAGGGCCAGTGACTTCCTTCACATGGAGAGGGTCAGATGGCATTGTGGGGGGTCACAGTTGACCCCATCCCCAACACTCTGACCAAGCGGTGGAGGGAAAGGCAGTCTGGGCAGGGAAGACACTAAAGGCTGGTGGCGGGGCTGTGCGTGGGTAGAAACACAAGCAAAGAGCAGGAGATCACTGACGTAAGGGAGCCATGTGGGTGAGGACAGGATTAGTGCTCTTTCAGTAAGATGTATCTTGCACTGGGTGCAGAGTAGTCAGAATGGGAAGAGCCAGGTGGGGCCCCCTGGGTGTGCAGACAGTGGAGGAGAGGCCTTGAAAACGGGCTGTCTTTGCTCCTTTGGGGAAGTTTCTGTCCACCCAGCTGGCCCCATGTACATCAGGTAGTTTCCTATGTAATCCAGCCCATAGTGGAGAAGTTGATGAGCTCTTGGTCCTGAGAGAGCTAGGACTTAGACAATGCTGCGTTCTTCCCTTCCTTCCATGAGAACATAATTCCACGGCACTGGCTTGGTTTGTGTGCAGGGAGCGGGATAACTTTCCTCACTATCAGGTTTCCAAACCGCCAATGTTAAAAATAATCCCAACACTGCACTTTGTAACAGGTTACCTTTTCGGTTATCACCGTCATCTTGTGGCGAACACCCTGTGTTAGAGTTCAAGTGTGCAGCTCTCCAAATGTCCCCACGTGGCATGATTTTTCGAGGTCAATGGCCAGAGAAACAGTCCCCATGAGAAAACCCGAGAACAGCTCGACTTCACAGCGAATGCATATAATCAGGCTATTTGGGGGAGCAAAGGCGAGGTTCTCTGCCCATCCTTGTGTGTCCTCAGAGAGGAGAACCTTGGTATCCCCCTCTCATAGGATACATCAGGAGGCTCACGGCTCACCCGAAGTTCCCGTCTCTCCGCCTTGAGTGAGTTGCCTGCATCTTGAACAGAGCTGTGTCTCTTAGCATGAGCTCAGTGACGGCGAGGTGAGACCCAGCCTTGGGGAGGGGGCTTCAGGTCTCCCAGACGGCTTGGAGAGGGTGGCTGTGCTCTGCCACACTCCGCACATATGTAACTCTTAGGGAAAGGGGAGGCTCCCCCAGGAAGGCGACTCTGGACGCCAGTCTGTCACTGGTGCACGACAGAGCGAGTTTAGGAACAATTGAGTGGAAGGCACACATGGACTGACTCCGTGAGTTCCCCAGAGGGCATTTTAAGCAGGAAGCAAGATGTTTATTACTATGTAAAGCTCTGAGCTTCCTGGATAAGAAATCTGTTCGTGTATTTCTTTATTTATGCCTGCGCTTCATATAGATCTACGGAGAAGAGGAAAATATTTTAGGCAGGAGCATGTCTGAATGGTAGGCTTGTGCCATTAAGGTAAAATGTCTGGACGTTATTGGATGATCTGAGAGCCCAAGGAGTTGTGGCTCAGGGCAAAATGTGGCTGGAAGTCAAAGCAACGAAATAATTTTCCAAGAGCCCGCACGGTTATTGGCTGAGTTGATTCCCTGTCTCTGCTACCCACTCCTAGATAACAAGTCACCCCAGAATTCAGTGGCTTAAAAGGATAACAATGATTCTGAGTTTTTGCTGATGACTTTGGGCAAATTATGGATAGCTTGCCTGTTTTGTGCAAGGGTAGGAACCGGGCGGGGCAGGAATGGATCTGCCTCCAGGAAGGCTCCCCCACAGACAGGCAGGTGAGCCGTGGCTCTTTCTGGGGGCTCAGGCAAGGCTGGACCCAGAAACCTCATCACCTCGTCACAGGAGTGTTGACATCTCTGTGTTCCTTACAGCATGGGGGTACATTTTGTTTGTTGTTTACTTGTTTTATTTTATTTTAAAGTATTTTATTTCTTTATTTGAGAGAAAGAGAGCACAAGTAGGAGGAGTGGCAGAGGGAGAGGGAGAAGCAGGCTTCCCACTAAGCGGAGAGCCTGATGTGGGGCTTAATCCCAGGACCCCAGGATCATGACCTGATCAGACGAAGGCAGACACTTAACCAGCTGAGCCGCCCAGACGTCTCTGTTTATTTGTTTTAATACCTTTTATTTTGGGGAACAGGTTAAGGTCCACAGCAAAACTGGGAAAAAGTTATAGAGATTTTCCATATGCTTCCTGTCCCCACATACACACAGCCTCTCCCATGATCAGGGCCCCTCACATAGCTCTCAATACATTCGTTACAACTGGACTCATTGTAATCAACCACAGTCTGTAATTTACTTTATTCCCCGTTCGTGGTGTTATACATCCTATGGGTTGGGAGAAATGTATAATGACCTGTATCCTCCATTATGGATCAGAGTAATTTCACAGCCCTGAAGCCCCTGTATGCTTGTTCTGTCTAGCCATCCCTCCCTCTGCCCTTGGCAACCACTGATTTTGTACCATCTGTGTGCTTTTGCATTTTACACACTATCATATAGTTGAATCATCCACTATGCAGCCTTTTCAGATTGGCTTCCTTCACTTAGGAATATGCATTTGAGTTTCCTCCATGTCTTGTCATGGCTTGATAGTTCATTGTTGTTTAGTGCTGCATAATACTCCATTGCCTGGATATTGCACAGTGCACTTACCTTGGTGGCTTCCAATTTTGACAAGGTGTGTGTGTGTGTGTGTGTGTGTGTGTGTGTGTGTGTGTGTACTACTGTCATAGACATCTACATGCAGAACTTGTGTGGATGTAATTTTTCACTTCCTTTGGATAAACACCAAGGAAGACAGTATGGAATTGTGATCGCGGGATCGTGTGATGAGTGTTGTAAGAAACCACTGAACTGTTTTCTACACTGGTGGTAGCATTTTGCATTCCCTCCCACCGTGAGTGAGAATTCCTGTTGCTTCACACCTTTGCCAGCATTTGGTGTTGTCAGTGTTCCGTATTTCGGCCATTCCGACGGGCGGGCAGTGGTACCTTGTTGTTTTAATTTGCATTTCCCTGATGACATACAATGTGGCGTATCTTTTCATGTGCTCATTTATCATCTGTGTATCCTCTTTGATGAGTGTCTCTTGAGGTCTTTGACCCGGTTTTTAATTGGATTGTTTTCTAATTGAGTTTTAAGAGTATTTTTTGTATATTTTAGATAACAGACTTTCATCAGATGAGTCTTTGGCAAATATTTTCTCCCAGTCTGTGGTTTACCTTCTAATTATGCTGATACTGTCTTTTATAGAACAGAAGCTTTTAATTTCAGTGAAGTCCAGCATATCCGTGATTTCTGTCATGGCTTGCGCCTTTAGTGTTGGATCTAAGTAGGCAGTATCATACCCAAGGGCATCTAAGCTCTCTACCTGCTCTTCTAAGTGTTTTATAGTTTTGCGTTTTACATTTGGGCCTGTGATCCGTGTTCAATTAATCTTTGTGAAAAGTGTCAGATCTGGGTCTAGATTCAGTTTTCTGCACATGGATGCCCAGTTGGACCTGCATCATCTGCTGAAAAGCCTCTTTTCGCTCCATTGTGTTTCCTTTACCCCTTTGTCAAAGATCAATTAATGATATTTATATGGGTGTATTTCTGGGCTCTCTGTTCTGTCCCATTGATCTATTTCACCAATACCACACTGTCTTGATTATTATAGCTTTGTAGTAAGTCTCAAGGTCAGCTAGTGTCAGTCTCCAACTTTGTTCTCCTTCAATACTGCGGTGGATATTCTGGGTCATACCTTTCTCTATGCATGAAAGGATCTTGCCTCTGGAAGCTCATGGAATCTTTCCCATTCCCTTAGTGTATGAGTTTTAAAGCCTTTTTAGATCCTTAAGCGGGAAAATTGCCTAAGTCAGGTTTTCGTCCCAGCTGTGCTGTTGTTTTGATATGCAGCCCTATAACGAGCTCTGTTTTCTAGTTGCTAATATACGCCTATGATTGTGCCATTGTTTATGTTGCTGTGGCCGCTTTATTTACATGTTTGGGCCCATGGTATTATAAGGCCTGCAATATGAGATTCTTGCATCATCTCGAGATGTAGAAATGTTGTTCTCATTAGGGTGGTTTCAGAGACAACCTCAGTATGTAAAACACTTTCAAAGAAGGCCTATCCATGATCAACTTAAAGTAAGAATAACACATCTATATTCATGGTGATTTTTGAAATGTGATCCTCTGGGTTAAATGTCCCATCCATACATTATCTACTTTTAGGATAAACACAGCATTTAACGTTGATTAAATAGGGAATAGATGTGAATTTAAACAAGTGGAACTCAATTATTGGACTGATTACACAAGAAATATATGTTGTCTATTTTAATCTGCTTAATTACTGAAACAAGCTTTTCTTTTAAAATTACTCCATTAGTCCAAAGAACAAAATCAATGCATATTCAATTAATATCAATTATACAACAAATGCAAAATTGAGTCAGGTTTAACACAGCCCAATACTGTGATTTTCTTACTAGTAAAGTAAAAATTCATTTATTGAAAGAGAGAAGGAAAGGAGCTTTTGGCTACTTTTAGAATCAGCATGAGTACTAGATTCTAAATGTCAAACAAATCTGAGACCTGTAGGGGTTTCTGTAAGTGAAGACAGGGGTGGGGTTGGGGGAACACCATTGTCTGTTTCCTCTGCTTCCAGAGCAGAAACTTGAAAAGACCTGGAAAATAAACTTGCGAGATTTCTGGACATGAAATTACTTGTGCCAAATGATGTTTCAGTAATCGTAGAGTGACAGATCAGAAGATGTCAAATGAATTTTCCCGAATGTGTGTGTGTGTGTGAACTTAAGTATTCATTATGGTATATAATTAACATATGTAAACTAAGTTAAAATTTTAAAATATATACACACATGTGCAATTATTATTATTATTATTCCTCTGTAAACTGGTAACCAGAGTCAGATAGGTGGAAACGTGGCATCGAATCGCTTATGAATGACACAGAGGGAATTTGAGGGTGCATTTGCAAAGCCTACTTCTCTTGCCTCTGTGCCAGAGCTCTCGTTTAATAAGGTGAGTTGTTTATCGACAAAGATAGAAGACAAAATGAGACTCAAATGTACTTCAGTGGTTTCAGAGACATTTTTATCAATGGTGGTCAAGTTAACTCCAAACCACGATCTGCTTCTCAGGATGCCATTCCTCTGTAGCCTCAGTAAGCATGGGACTTAGATGTCCACTTAAGTCACTCACTCCTTTATTCACTGAATGGACAGGTACTTGTGATTGCCCATGATGCCCAAGGCTCTGTGCTGGTCCCTGGCTATAGGGTAGTGTAAAACCGTGATAGGGCTCCCACCTTCGAGGAGTCGAGAGGGAGCTGGACTTGTGTCCAGGATTTGGACCAGTAAAGGAGGTGCCATAGGAACAGCGGGGGACCTATGGCACCCACTGAAGGGATGCTCAGCCCCAGAGAGTCAGAGAAAACCCCTTTCTAAGACCAGTCTTGTAATAAGTAAGAATTAGCACGGCAAAGATGAAACCAGAAGGTTTGGGGAGAAAAAAAACAATGTACTTGACAGAATGAATAGCGAATGTCAAGAACCAAGTGCCTAATCTAGTCTGAGTCTTTCAACAACCCCATAAGGATGCTTTACTTTGCCAGAAACACACATGCTTTTCAGTAGCCGCCCCAGTGCAATCTGTGTGGATGCCGAGGCTCGGCAAGGCAAAATAATGGATCTTCTCCTGGAAAATAGCAGAGTCTTAATATTTTTTTTCATCATTCTACATTGTAATTATCCACAGTTTTTATCAAAATTCCCAAGCCACACTTTGCCCTTAAATACAGAGAAGCTAAGAGCTCTTGTGGTGGCCAATGAGATTAGACCTTAAAATTATAAATGAGTCAAGGTGATTTATCCAGTAGGTCCTTTTCCACAGAGATGCCACACAGTCATAATGTTTCAGGGGCTTCTGTGTCCTCGAGTCTGGAAGCGGGATACAGCTTATGCAGGCAAGGAGACAACTTCCCATTCTGGGTGCAGTCCTTCTCAGCTTATACTAATTTCACCCTTTCTAATTCACTGTGTTCTTCTGTCATGCTGAATGGACAGAAAGAAAGGCAGTGAGTCTACCATGGCTCAGGCTGCTTTGGGAACTCCACATTTGTACATGGAAACAGGCAGAGAGCTTCCGACCCACCGAGTTCCTATTTCCCTCCCTCCTGCTCTCTGGTGCACGAGTGTGTTAGAATGGGTCCCTCCCAACCAAATCACCAAATTGTGCCTGTATCTCCCTTAAGAGATGGCATGGATACTCTAAAATTCAGCCTTCGGAATCAGCAGTTAAGATAGAAGGACAGTAATAGCATGTCGGCTGAGCGGTGTGGCTTTTAGGTCAAAGTCGATGCCTCCCCATGCAAATGTTTCCCACGTGTTTCCCACTGCAGGGAAAACCCTGTGTGTGCTTCCCTTTCAGTGAGGCCGACAAACTCCTGTCCACATCCACCTTCTTTTCTGTCTTCGTGTTTCTAGATCTAGCTCATACATCGCTCATCTTCTGCTGCCCGACATCCATCCAAACTTCTAGTAAAACATAGTGTGGGTTTGGGTGACAGTGGTGGGAAGGGGGCTTTTTCAAGGCCCCGACCCGTGTGGGCAGGATGGAGTTGGCTTCACCTTCAGGCCCTGCAGTGGGTGGATGCTAAGAGGCCAGCTCGGAATAAGACATTCCGCTAAAACTTGTTCAGAGCCGGTAGGATACAAAACGACTTCTGACTTCTGCTGGGTCTTCGCAAAATGAGCATGTGTTATGCCCACTATATCTGAACTTGGAAGAAAGGCAGCGTGGTACCTATCCAACCGCCATGCCCCAGCACGTGGTCTGAACACAAAGTTAACCCTCGCAGCTGGACGATGCACCCAAGAGGGAAAGAGAAAAGTTGAATCTGGTAAAATCAGCTGAGTCCCTGAACTCAATCTTACTCTGACAGGGTCCTAGCACTCCTGTTTCATCAATATGCCATTATTATTTAAGCAAGTTTGGGTTGTGTTCTTGGCCATCTTCCACTGCAAGAACATTAACTGATCTGCTTTGCCAAGCCTGGCAGGCAGAAGAAAATGCGCCTTCCTATGCATTCTCACAACACTTTGTTTATAGCCCTATCACGTCCCCTATCAAATGGTTTATAGGAGGTTCTACGTGTCTCTTAGCCTCTGGAGGGCACTCATCATGGCTGATTCCTCTTTACGTCTCCCCAGATTTAAGCACAGTGCCTGGCACATGGAGGCGCTCCATGAGGGCTTCTTCAATTAACTACGGAGTTCACTGCTCTTCTGCTCTTTTCAAATTGCTTTCCCTCTCTGTGTTTACAGGCTTTGTCTCCCACAGAATGCAAATGTAGCAGTGCGATGATTTCATGATTAAAATAATTAAAAGGCAATAGAGCCATGTTATCTTGACAACCTCCTCAAAGGTGAACTAAGTTAAACACAGTTAACTAATTACCATCATAGGGAAACCAAATGCAGGAAACTGTCAATTGTTTGCAGAGAAATGTCACCACTGTTTTTAAAGCATATTTTTCCAGGCTTATTTCAGTCCATCTATGGGCAACTGAGACCTTTGAAAAAGAAAAGTATGGGCATTCTATTGGTGAAAAGATAACCTTTAAGGGATTTTAGACGAGAAGAAATAGCTATCCCCAAGAGTGTCTTCCAAAGCCCTATAAAAATGTTACCAGCTGAATTATGACGGTATTTCTACTTTGTTTCAGAAAATCCACCCTGCCAGAATTGAAAAATACCAGCCAATTAGCCATCCGGACAGCATGAGTGCTTTCATTAGCCTTCAGATGTTTGCTGAACCTCTTTCTTGTACCCACACTGAGCAGAAAGCCCACTCATGGATCCCAAGTGAATGTAATCAATAGACCAGATCCATCGCATTTTTACTCTCGCCGCCTGGCAAATCCACGCATAGTGAGTTCAGTGCCACTGGTCTCATATTGTTGTTTTCGTGTGGTTTTCACCACAATCCTTTCCCTTCCTCACATGGGAGGAAACACTGTGTTAGATCTTTACCGATCATTTCTTGCCTGAAATAGAGTTCCAGGTAGCTAAAGTCCACGCATGTTGCTTCTGGCTTTCCGTAAATTACTGGCCCATCTGCCCTTACTTGGCTTCAGCAATGTTTTTTACCATTAGGTAACAATGGTCTTGAATTTCGCCTTAAAAGGGTCATTCTGGGAGCAGGCGCAGAGCAGCGGGGTGGATGCTAGGACAACAGCTGAATTCTACCTCCCAGATCACGGTTCTCTGTGACTCGTGAAAAAAAAAAAATCACTTTTCTTGCCTTGACCTCATAAAAGAAAAGACATTGGTACAGACAGTCTGTAAGGATCATGAGAATCTTAATATTTTCTGATTCTCTATTACTTTCTTCGAGAGGGTAGCATGCTAGTTAATGCACATGAAATGGGAACACCGCTTGGAGAAAACACTCGGAATTTCTTGTTTCTTGTTTTCAATACTTATTGTTTCTCCCTTCAAGTTTCTTTGCTCAGTGGTTAACAAGGGAGCATATGTTCTTTCAGAGGTCTTTTTCTTGTTGTGGAAAGCAAGAAATGTAATCATCTGTAAGAACAAGAAATGAGAGCTCCAATTATCTTTACATCACAAAGAATTGTACAAAGAATGGCCTCTTGGAATATTAATGAATTTGGAAAATGTTTCTATATTAGGGGAGCTTCTCTCTATTTGCTGATACTTCAACTCAAACTTTCTAATTCTGAGAATTTCCCATAGCATGTAGATCCTACTCCAGCCTTACCTGCTCTAGGAGGCCTTGGTTAGACACACCGTCCCACGCTCGCCTGGGCACGGTCACTCCATGCCGTCCTTATAGTGCTTTAAGGTAGAACAAAGTTCTGTGCTTGGAGTCCCTTGAAGGCAAAGGTTACATCACACCTCCCTTGGATGCCCAAGACACAGCGCAACAGGCAGCACATTATTACAGAAATCATAGTCAACATAGGAAGAGAAAGTTTAGATAGAATTCATTAACAAGGGTCTTAAACAATAATGAAAAACTTAAGTAGCAATGTAAAAGAATTCTCAGTAATGTGTACGGCAGATAGGAAATGGAGCGATCAGATATGGAAGGACATAAAAACGACGGAATGTCAGCATCAGAAAAACCATAGTAGGAATAAATAAGAAAAAGAGGTAATGCACTTTTTGTGTTTCAGAACAGTAATCAGTCCAATATGGCTAAGGGATGTTAGAGAGTTAGGTTGAGAGGAAATTGCAAAAAGCTTTGAAGGGCAGGCTAAGGCTTTATGAAAATATACTGCGGACCGGGCTAAGATTTTCATGAATATATTCTGGGCAATCCCATCACACACACAGGTTATCAACAAAGAAGTTATGCCCCTGGGCTTCAGTTTCCTCACCTGTCATTCAAGGGGTTAGATTAGCCAGTGAGCTCCAGTATCCGTAATGGTCTGTAATCTATGCCGTAGAGCGCAGCTAGGCTCATGTAGACAGTACTTTGGGAAGGGCTCTCCTCACTGGGTCTGCCCCACAGGAGCCCAGAATCATAAATAACTGCCATGATCAGTTTGGCCCTACCCATTTTGGCTTCCTTCCTAACCATCTTGGAGACAATTGTTGAACTCAAGACTTCATAAACACACAAGATACTCCACGGAGGAGAAGCAAACACACTTTCCACAAGAGAGGCCGTCCATCGCCCTGGAGAGTGCCCTTCTGCAAAGGAAGGACAGAGCTGAGTCAGAAGCCACCCAGAAGCACAGCGGAGACGACTTCAGACGAGGAAGGCTGAGGGATTCAGGAAAGAAACGGGAAGTGGAAGCCAGAACCCCCAGGCTGGTCACTTACGCGTGGGCTGGCCAGAGCAGGGAAAATCTGGAATTCTGAAATCAAGGTGCCTGGGCTGAGGGGTCCAAAGTGCCCCAAGAGGACGCAATGGAATCAGCGGAGCTACCTTGCTGTGGAAACATAAACTTGTATTTCTAGCCACTTTTCACGGAAGTTTCCATGTATGTCCTCCACGCTCCAGAGAAACTTAAAGGTTTCAAGTTGTACACTGAGGAAGCAAACTGACTCATCAGAAGCTCGGATTGATTCTAATGTCTTGTATGGTAACAGATCGTAACTATGCCTATCGTGGTGACGACTTCATAGTATATATCAACATTGAATCACTATATTGTAGAGCTGAAACTAATATTCAAGAAACTAATATTGTATGCTAACTACTCTTGAAAGAAGTCCAGATTGGCCAATACGAAGACTCTGGCAAATAATTCAGAAAATGCACTGACTACCATAGATTATAACCAATTTACAGGGTTTTGTGGTACAAGAAAAGTATATTTTGGATGTTTGTTGTAAAAATATGCTGCCTACTATAATTGGGACTCAAAAGAGGAAAAAATAAAAAGACTTTATATGTGGTGAGTTCCCTTGATTGCTTCTTTTTTCACAGGATGGCTTGGCTCAATCTTTTCTTCATACATATGGAGTAAAAGGCTATGCAAACGTATGAAGTTAAGATGTTTGAGCTCATGACATTTTATAGGAACAATGAGACCAATAAAACGCACATGTATATATACAGAGTCACCTTTAGGAGCTTGCCCCCTGTGCAGTCACATACAGCCCAGACTCTACTGGCTCCTTCTGGAAATTCTTAATAAATTTTGTAAAAAGACCAGTGTATATATCTTGCATTGGGTCCTTCAAATTATGTAGTCATTCCTATATGTATATGTAGAGAGTTGATTGATGGATAGATAGACAGATAGACAAAAACAGATCATGGGAGAGAGAGAGAGGGAGGAAAGAACTTAAGCTTGGGATAAGGGTGTTCCATGCCCTGATTCTTACGAGTTTCCCTATGATTAGCTTGTTCACTTCATTACATGGACTTAATGTCATTTACGCAGCCACTTTGAAAGTGATTAGAAAGCCACCCTTTCCAGAAAAGGCAGTGTATTTGTCAATAACTTTCTCCTTCCTTTTGTCATAATTTCATGCCTCTGAACCAGCTAACTCTCACTGAAAAAGGGGCCTCGTGTGTCGCCACCTCAAACATCACCTAGCATTGCGTCGATTCAAAACATGTAGTCAGGAGAATTCCGGGCTGAATTACACGATGACTAAATCTCCTGCTGGTGTAATTGCAAACAGGCCTGGTCTGAAAGCCCCCCTTCAGGACAGATGGAGTCATCTCAAAGACAGCTAAGTGGACTGACCCGGAGAATTCTAATGCTTTCTAATTCCCTCAAATGGAGAGATGTACTCACAGTCACGAGAAAGAATTCTTCTGAAACATAAATTGTTGCAAACCCTCTGAAGCTAGTGTTAATCTTCATTGTATTATTATCTTCATTATTACATATTAGTGGTTTTCCTGCCTTTCCATCATTCAGTTATTCTACATTTGGGCTTACTTTGTAAATCTCACATTTTCTTTCTGGCTAAGAAAAATCACTGATTTCTGAGCTTCTGGGAGCTGGAAGAACTATGCGGATTCAGATTATCTGCTTCATTGTTTTACAACTTCTAACTATTTGGGCATTAGCTTCACTTTTTTTTTTTTTTTGTCATGACTTCATTCCCCATATACAGTGCTATTAGTTCTAAATATTACTTAAAATCAGTTCACTTTTTATGTTTAGTTAAAAAAAGTAAAAATGATAAAATAAAGAAGTCTCAGTTTAAGCAATAATATACATTATGCCCTGCCTTTATTAAGCTAGTTTCATGCTTTCAAAATATGTATGTAACTACTTTTTCCTAAAGTTTGTCTATGGCCCCCTAAAATGGTTTATGTATCTCCAATAAACATACCACAATTGGAGGTATGGACATATGACCCAAACTCCTCTTGGTTCAGATGAGCCAATAAAAGCAGAGTGAGCTTATTAAAATAAAGAAAAGATTGCCCCACGGAAAACTGCAGGGTTAAAAAATAATAATCAATCTTAGAATCCCTATCTTGCAGCTTCTCACTTCTACTTTTTTTGGGTAAACCCAAAACCTCTTAACTTCAGTTTTCTCTTCTATACAACTGGGATTTATCCAGCACCAGAGCCCAAAGGACGTCCCTTAGCACAAAATGAATCCAAGGAGCAGGGTTTGCGGTGGGGAGGAGAATCACAGGGACCGGGGATGTGTGACCTGGGCGAGACTATGGATGTTATTCAGGGTGACGTGGCAAGCCAGCAAACAAGGTCACATGGGTAGTTACTGACAGAACCTGAACAAAACCAAGCTTTCGTAACTCAGTGCAATACATCACCCAGGTGAAGAATGAAAATCAGCTGATTCGGTACTGAAAAAACTTCGCAAGCATCCTCCCTTTGCCTCCAAACCATCGGGTTTTTATAAGGCTCAATCCTGCTTATGATGTCCATAGAGCACAGATAAATTTTCTTCTGAAGAAAATATATGAATACAGTATTGCATAATCATCACTGTTTTCCTATTTTTTTCCTAATATGGTTGCTTCCTTGCAATTTATCTCTTTAGCAAAAGGTAGAGGGATTGGTTTGTTTCTGATTTTTCCTTTCAATTGAACATATGGTTCTGTTTAAATGTGTCCATGTTTGCGACTTACAGTTGACGTTTTTGGCACTCGGAATAGTATCTTGCAATTATACTTAGTTTAGAGAGAAGGGTTTGCTTTAACAGCAGAATGCATGAAATAAAAAAGTTCAGGTCAAATTTATTGGCTGCTGAGAGCCTTCGAGAATGTAGACGTCTGGTCTGGGGGAACTCAATGGATTTCTGTTCTCGGTACATGCACCCACTTATGTGTTCATGTCCCGCCCCCATCCTCATGGCCATTACAAGAAAGCATCTGAACGTTGTATAAGGCTAGAGCTTCTTGTGTTAATCTATCCCATATGGAGTAGGTATTAAACAGACAGCGAATTCACTCAGGGCCTGGGGGCAAAGCATGCATTTGCAACATGGGGACTCTGTCGAGGGACCTGAGTAGCAAAGAATGGGGAAAGAAAACAGAAAAAGGTACAAGAAAAGTAAAAAAGTGCCTTCCTGGCTAAGCTCAGCCTGAAGATAGTCATTTGTGAGGACTAAAAAATTCCCTCCCAGCACTGAACCTTCACCTGCCCGCGAAGAGACTAGTGGAGGCAGGGTGCTCCGCCTGCCTCGCTGTGCCCAGGACACAGATTTACCCTGTTTGTGGGTCTAACAGCAGACATTAGACTCAGAAATAGCAATGATTCAGTGAAACTCAATAGTGTCCCAGCACCAGATCGAAGACATATGGAAATTAATGAATAACAGGAGTCCAGCAAAAATGATAGAAATGCTCATGTAGAACCCCTTGAAATTTAAGCATGATTTTAGGTTTTAGGTTGCTGAATTTTAAACAAATGAGAGAGATGTTAAGTCACTTGGTGGCTAGAATACCTATACCGAAAACAAGAGGTCGGTTCCCCATGTATCAACAGAGAGTACAATTCCAGGTGGGGCCTGTAAACCCGGGGAGAGACACCGTGCACTGTACCCTCCTTAATGGGCAGGTAGCTTCCCCAGCAAAGGGGGAGTGGAAGTTAATGCAAAAACACCACTTAGACTGGTTTATTTCCATAATCTTATACATACATTTTCCCTTGCTTATTAGATTTAAAATTGCTTATTCTAAAATGCAGATATAATTTTCGCAGGTCATTTTATTCCTTATTTGTCCTATAGACTCTTTGGGGGTGATGTAAGCTCTATCAACTATTAATGTAGATCTCTTGCACAGAAAGAGCCCAAGCGAAGCCTGGAAAACCATTTATCAAATGGAATGCATGCCCTAGTAGGTTTGCAAAGAGAGGGAGTTTTCAGTTCAATGGTGTCTAAAATCTCTTTTAGCTCAGAGGCTACTATTCTATGAAAGGTCCCTGGCTTCGGAAAGCTTAGCAACTACTCCTAACCTAACTGTGCTTCTCCCCTGCTGCCCCAATGGGAACAGCCCTCTGAGTCATTCTGATCGATATCCTTTCAGTCAGCGAATTTTGTTCGACATACACCACGTACCTACTAAGAGCCAGGCCCCCCATGATAAGCACTGAGGATCCAAGAGTGAGAACAATGAACACAATCTTTGTTCCCAGGGAGTTGACGGTTTAGGTTACTTAAATACCCAGAGTAAAAAATGTATGTCTAAGAAGCTGGGATGAAAAGAACACGACCCTATGCACAGCACAGTAGAGAGCTGGGCAGTCAGGGAAGGATTCCTGGGAATGATATTTGAGTCCAAATCTGAAAAAACAAAAAAAGCAAAAAAGCAAAACAAAACAAAACAAAACAAACAGGGGAGTTAACTAGAGAAAGCACGGAACACAGCTATGCCCAGGGAAGGAGTGAGACATTAACACAAAGCAAAACCGAAGGAAGTCAGTGGTCAGAGGAGAAAGAGGGAGGTGTCCTCAGGCTCAAGGTCTTAGGGACTCAGAGGCTGAGCCAAGGATTCTGCATCGGATCACACAAGATCATGGAACACACCGACGGTTGAAACTGAAGGTTAACATGATCAGATTTAAATGTAAAAGCATCACTTTGGGGCATCTGCTTACTCGCAACAACCAAACAAAAACAGTTTTTGAGTCAATAGACTCCTGGAGTAGACAACTCTCAGAAAAATCTTCCTTGCTCAGGTGCTGACTTGCACTTTGATGGCTCAGTAATTTGTACCCTGTGTCTAGCTTAGTCCCAGTGAGTATCGCCAACCGGGCTTTCCTGGCCACGTTGTGTAAATGAGCTTCTTTAATTTCCTTGACAAGTTGAGACGTGTGTGTGTGTGTGTGTGTGTGTGTGTGTGGGGAGGTATCCAGGAGGGATGACAGTAAGGTGTCTTCACAATCAGGCTGTGTTTGGAGAAGTTTTAGGAACGAATGAGAAGACAGCAGATCTCTGAGAACACCTGACAGTAGAAGGGTGAGGTTCTCGACGTCCGGTTGGACCGCAAGGGAGTGCAGCCGCCCTGCGCTTCTCTCCACCTGCCGGCAAAGTAGGGTTCGGTCCTTCATGCAGAACACATGGTCTTTCCTGCTTTAAAAAATGCGACCATGCGCTGCATCTCGTGCGCAGCTTCGGGGGTGTGCGAATAAAGTGCGGGACCAGACTTCAAGCCCCCAGCACTCCCCCTGGGGAGGAGGGAAGCCAACACCTAGGGAGTACTGTCGAGCTCTAGGTGGGTGGAGTGCCTCATCTCATCCCATTATTCACGCCTTGCCCTGCCAGGTGACACCACCAGCCTCTTAGCTCCACTTTTAGGAATAAGAAAAATAGGACTGACCTGAAGCACCCGCCTAAGTCAGGCTGAGGGTGGGCGGCAGGGAGGGGGCCGCACAGGTCTGGCTGGCTGGGAGCCCTCCTTCTTTCCCCTGGAAGGCACTGGGAGCAAGTAGTCCCACACCGAGGTGACGGGCACTTCGCAGTTCTCTGTGAGCTAGAAAGTGCTGTATAACTCGGCGGGATCATCTCTCACCCACTCGAGCCAGTCGGCGGTGCCAGGGTGCTCTCAGCGTGAGGAGGACAGGCCGGGACTACCGCTATTTGATTCCGTGATTTCCAGGACATTCTTGGCATCGGCTGAGCCGCAGGGGTGGGTCCACCAGCCGCGACCTCTCGCCTCTCTCATGGAAGGGCCGGGCTATCAGTGGCATGGGGACCTGGGTGCCCGCTGCCCGCTAGCAGGCAACTCAGGGTCTATCTCCCAGCAGAAAGGGGAAGGCTGGCTCAGCCCGGGGAGCCCGGGAGCACGCCCCTCCCTGGGGCCCAGCCCAGGAAGCCCTTGGACTCTCCTGCTCTCCCATGAACATCGACACCCCAGGTCGCAGGCGGTGGGCTGGGAGACAGGCTGGGTGAGGTTTCAGGTGTTTCCCGGGCAGTGTGGCCAGGGTTGCCGGCCCGTACACGGCTGTGTAGAGCATCTCTGGAGGGACAGCAGGGCTGGAAGACCCGGTTCCGAGTCCCCTGGGGAATGCAAAGCCGGCTCAGGGCAGAAATGCTCCCACAGACCACCCTGTGGTCACTGCAGGGAGGAC